>WSYH01012170.1:0-19361 GCA_036426205.1 Ascaphus truei | reverse complement strand
TGACCTATAATTTATTTCACCTTTTCTGCCTGGCTGAAGGTCGCTCAGGCCGCGTGTCCGCCCAGCATCCCTTGGGCTAATCCCTCCAGGCCTTCCTAAAATATAGCAATGTGCACTGGTTATAGAGGGAGTCCAAGCTGGGGGTTTTTTGTTTTTTTTTGCTTCCTTTTTTGAATAGAGAATTGAAGCGGGGGGGTCTCCGGAGCTGAACCCCATTAATTTCAGCTCCGGGAACCCCCTGCTTCCGGAGGTACTTACCTCCGTAGGAGGTGCCGGGGGTCTGCATTCCCAAATCTCTTATTGGAGTTATCGGAGCTGGATCAGCATTAACTGACGGCACCTATCACCTGATCTACACCGGCGAGGCGTAGCGCGGTGGTAACGCCACTGCCTTTGTAGTGGTTTGAATCCCTTCGTTGGCTCCTTGTGATCTTAAACAAGTCACTTTGTCTCCTTGCACACAACAAAAATGAGCTTGTAACCTCTATGATGCAGGGACTTGTGCCTGGAAAGTTCTATGTGCCGCGCTGAGTACATCACAGTGCTATTAAATGTAAAAATATATATTATTACATGTCGCAGGTCCCTCAAGTTCTGGTGGTGAAGTCCAATTGAGTAGATCGGGTTCACAGCGTTAATATTTCATCATCTGCTCTGGAAAACCGGAATAGTCAAAAATATTGTCCTTGGCGGCTGGCGACAAATCCCCTTCTGGAAAAAGGGAAAACAAGATTTCGCGCAGGCAGAACTGCTGATCCTCGAGCCTTTCCGAGGGGTATATAGTGTAACATCAGGTGGAAAATAAACAGCGGAGCCTCACCGTTGGCAAACCCGAGGAATTTGAAATCAACCGCGCTCGTAATTGACACGCATTTTCTGCCGGATTTTTCGTCGCTGTGGAAGGTTTGCTTTCCTTGGCACTGTTTATTTTGGCCATATCGTTTTCCTTCAGCTGTTCTTCTGACCTCAAAGCTTTAAAGGGGAAATCCCTCCTAGGACCAAAGTGAACTAATTCCAGTGACATGTTTAAAGGGTCTCGTCTGCGGGGTTGATGCACTTTTTACTTAATCTGACCCCTGCAAGTATTTATTAAAGTGAGACTTGGGAGGGGTGTGATCTCCTCCGGCTGCCCCCTTCTGTGTGAAGTCACTGTGTGAGGTCACTGTGTGAGGTCACTGCGTGATCAGCAACTGCTCGCACAGCCAGTCACCCCTCCCCACTTCCCCTTATCCCACCCTGTCCTTATCAGAGAACCAATAAAGATAAGGAGAAGGAGAACATGTGTTTGACAAACGCTTCCCCATTCTGAGGCCCCTAAGAAATTCAACTTGTAACCACAGTAATAAAAAAAATGAATGCAACCACATCTTTGCTATTCACATTGTTATATTTGCTCAGGGAAGCCAGTTAGACTGTTACATTTTAGATTTTGTGCAGCTTTGATAATGTATCTTTTTTTTAGCTGAATGCCGGGATCGAGTTGTTCCCTAACCGGAATAGTTATTGTTCTGCAAATGAGAAAATTATGTTTGTTTTTTTTTATAGTTCGTTAATGTCAGTGAAGGTCAAATTTGTTACAATTACATACTTTTGTGTGCAAAACTACTGTAGTCCAAAAATGCCCTTATTTGTTATTGTTCTACAACTGAGAATCAGAATGATATGAGCTATATTTGCCCAGAGTTTGTCACGGATATATGGTCATGTTTCAATATATGACATCACTTCACAACAGCAGATCGTTACTGGCTATATTTTATGTTATAAAGTTGAGTCAAAATGCTACACTGTATTTTAACTATTGATGAAGCAAGGCATGAAACTATGTAACTATGTAACTATTGATGAAGCAATGCATGAATGTTCTTTTCTGGTTATACAAGTAATTTGCTTTGAAGTCTGGACATTTCCATTCAGTTAAAGCAAAGGCAGTGCACAGGGGACAGACAGTACAATAAAATAACTATTCATCCCACGGGCAGTACAAAGGACACGGGGTCATCCCTTAAGGTTGGAGGAAAGGAGATTTCACCAGCAACAAAGGAAAGGGTTCTTTACAGTAAGGGCAGTTACAGTGTGGGATTCATTACCCATGGAGACTGGGATGGCAGATACAATAGATATATTAAAAAAAAGGTTGGACATCTTTTTTTAGAAAGGAAAGGTATACAGGGATATACCAAATAAGTAAACATGGGAAGGATGTTGATCCAGGGATTAATCCGATTGCTAATTCTTGGAGTCAGAAAGGAATTTATTTTCCCCCTTATGAGATATCATTGGATAATGTGTCACTGGGGTTTTTTGTTTGCCTTCCTCTGGATCAATATACTGTAGGTACGGATATAGGATAAAGTATCTGTCGTCTAAATTTGGCATAGGTTGTACTTGATGGGCCAGTGGTTTCCAACCTTTTTATGTTTAAGGAACCCTAAGTGAATTTCTGTTTAACCCCCAACCCTCTCTAATAGCGCGTCAATGATCAGATGCATTGTAAGGAACCCCAACCCTCTCAAATAGTGTCTGAGATCAGATGCATTGTAAGGAACCCCAACCCTCTTTAATAGCGCGTCTGAGAACAGATGCATTGTAAGGAACCCCAACCCTCTCTAATAACGTGTCTGAGATCAGATGCATTGTAAGGAACCCCAACCCTCTCTAATAGCGCGTCTGAGATCAGATGCATTGTAAGGAACCCCGACCCTCTCTAATAGCGCGTCTGAGATCAGATGCATTGTAAGGAACCCCAACCCTCTCTAATAGCGCGTCTGAGATCAGATGCATTGTAAATTCTTCTGTACTTGATACAATTTTTAAAGGACCTGCAAATTGCAGGGAACCCTTTAGGGGCGCCCGGAGAACTCAAGGGTCCCTAGGAACCCTGGTTGAAAAACACTGTGATGGATGAATGTAATTTTTTCAACCTCATCTGTTATGTAACAATGTAACTATGAGTCATTGTCAGTCTTGCTCACGCCATGCCAGTGATGATGTAATCTGATTTACCCGTTCCCACTCCATGTGCAGTATGAGAGATTAGACGGGAGACACAAGGGCAGAATACACATATTTCCAGGATAATTTAAAAAAAAATGACTGCTGTTTTTTATTAGGTCTGATTTTTCTAGGAGAAAATCAACAAATTTGTGTTAATCTTTTAAATATAGCCATACCATTAAGGCCAGCGCGGAAGATGTTGGCTCTTTACAATTAAATGATGATAATATTATTAATATGGCTTAATTTAACAAATAGTATTGCTACATTTGATAGATTAAAACTAGGGGATTGAGTCCTCCTAGGAAGCCATATGTTGAAATGCATCTTTAAACAGGTGTGATATGATACTCGATTGCTTTATAAATTAAATACATATACTGCTGTCTTTCTGCAGCTGCTGCCTACACGGACCCTTACATAGTAATCTGGAGGTATCAGCCTGTATTTTATGTAGGGGCCAATAACGCACCGTGCAGGGGTACGCGTTTTAGGCTTGTCTAGCAAAGGAGAGGTTAAGTGGCCGGGACAACGACAAAACCTTAACAGGAACGATTCTCTTTTTCAGATGGTGTGGGCATCGTCAAACAGAATGGGCTGTGCCATCAACACCTGCACAAATATCAATGTCTGGGGCAGCACATGGAGGCAGGCGGTCTTCCTAGTGTGCAATTATTCCATCAAGTAAGTCACGAATCGTTCTGGGTTCCCATCAAAGTATTAAGAAAATGATATATATATATATATATATATATATATACAGTGGTCGACAAATCACCAAAAAATCTACTCGCCAAACAAAAAAAATCTACTCGCCACCTAGTACCACACGTGTGCTGCTTGGGCCAATAGGAGCTCGTCACGATGTTAAATCCACTCGCCCGGGGTGTGCAAATGTATAGGTTTGTCGAACACTGTATATATATATATATATGTAACGGTATTTCTGGCCCGGCCTGACCCACCCAATCTCACATTGGCCCCTGTGGTCTAACCGGACCCCATTACAGTGTAGATATGCCTGATGGTGCACCTGTTGGCTACAGGACTCCTGAGTCTCCCGCATGATGGTGTGTGGGGAGAACCCGTCCAGACAGGCAGCTGAGGTAGTGTGCTGAGTCTCACCTAGTTCCAGTGCAGCGCCTCCACCTCACCAGGGTCCCTGCGTCCGCATGGGGATGATCCTGACGAGGAACTCCTCGGTGGTGCAACCTCCTGTGTAATCATTGGACTCTCACACACAGGGGTTTCTCTGATCAGCTCCATCTTTATTGTCACGGTGGGCATAGCTGCCCTCCACAATGGGTATATTCAGCCAATCATCTCGCCCGTGCTCCCTTTAGATAGGTATATCACCTAGATCAGGGATTCACTTATTCCCGCAGGAATCACTGTCCTGTGCCAGGTCCCTGGACACAGCCTCCCATGGAGTTACTATAACATAACTGACACTCTGATAGAACTTGAACTCCTTCCTCAGCTCTGACAAGAGCTGGAACTCTTCCTCAACTGAACTAACCCTCCTCCTCTCAGCAGAACTAACTTTTAAACACAGTGCTGTGCCTTATGTAAGCTTCTGAGGCTGACACACCTCTGACATCACTAACCATGGAGTCAGAGCATGTGACCAGTCCCAGCCATACACAGGGCACCCCACCAGGGTGTGAGGGGAAACCTCCATAATTACTGCTGGCATGCCCACACTTACCAGGCCTTACTGCCAACAGGAGAGATGACTGTAGGCATTTTACATGACCGCTACATTTATGTATATGTAGAGGTATCAGTACCGTGTTAGCCGAACTTCAATAATCAAAAAATAAATAGATGATACCGTTCTGTGGCTAACGAAATGCTTTTATTTGTGTATCTCGAAAGCTCGCACAAATAAAAGCATTTCGTTAGCCACAGAATGGTATCATCTATTTATTTTTTGATTGTGTGGTTGTGTGTGGTGTGTGTGTGTGTGTGTGTGTGTGTATATATGTATGTATGTATGTATATATATATATATATATATATATATATATATATATATATATATATAAAACAAAAATTGTAGCGCCAAAGTATTAATAGTGAAAAACTAAAATAGTGACTAAAGTTTAAAGTTAAGTTTAAATAAAGTGGACTTGAATGTAAAATGCCAAATGTAATTTTTTCTAAAACAACATATAAATGATTGATTATCAGAAAAAATGCATCACACAAAACTTCACAACATGTACAAAAAATATGTTAAAGTGCAAAAAACGTGTCTAAAGAAAGAAGGAAAAGAGTCCAACCAGTCCTTTTTAAATCAGTCCATGAAATATGTAGATAATTTGTGATGGTGTGGGGGATCTCCGGCTGCTCTCAATAAGGATGAACCACATCCAAGATTACCTAAAAAAGAAAAAGAAGAGAGAGTGCATGCCCCATAGCATAATATTGTTGATTTAATAATAAAAAGGGAAGGGTAGGGGGGGGGGAAGAATTGCACTCACAGGAGTAAAATCAATTTAAAACATTGTGTGAATAATTCACCACCATCCGGTCTCTGCACTGCAAACATCCACATCCTTTGGTGACGAAACGCGTCATGGAATCCAAATTGCTCAATTACGTCACTACGACGCTGCGCATGCGCACGAGGCAGCTTGGAAGTGCGCGATTGATCTGGCAGCCATCGAAGTGAAGAAGGCGTTTTTCTGATGTATATGGACTGAATTCTCTTGGCGAGTTACACCACGAGTCTCCTGGGAATATGCTATAAACCACCAAATATCTGTGAGATTGAGGAAGCTAAAATACTTTTGCAAATGGAGAAGGCATCAAAACTGGGTCATGTTTGCATAATGGGGGATTTTAATTATCCAGACATAGACTGAGGCAATGAGATTAGCGTTACAACAAAAGGGGACAGGTTTTTGGGGGTGCTTAAAGACAATTATATGACCCAAATTATTGAGGAACCAACCAGGAGAGGGGCAGTTCTGGATTTGGTCATATCAAACAATGTAGAAGTAATAACAAATATTCAAGTCCTGGAACATTTGGATAACAGTGATCATAACATGGTCTCATTTGAAATAAATTATCAAAAAACAGATTACTTGGGTTCAACAAAGACCTTCAACTTTGGAAAGGCAGATTTTAATAAACTGAGGTCTAATCTAGTAGTAATACAATGGGATGATGTTTTTGCAGGGAAAAATGTAGAAGATAAATGGGCAGTCTTTAAAACATTGCTAGAAAAGCACACTTATCAGTGTATACCCTTGGGTAATAAGTATAAAAGAAATAAGTCAAAACCAATGTGGCTAAATAAACAGGTAGGGGAGGAAATGGACAAGAAGAGGAAGGCGTTTAGATTCTTTAAGTCAGAAGGGACAGAGACATCGTATCAGAATAATAAGGAATGTAACAAAAATTGAAAAAGGGCAATCAAATTAGCAAAAATGGATAATGAAAAAAGGATTGCAATAGAAAGTAAGGTCAACCCTAAAAAATTCTTTAAGTACCTTAATAACAAAAAAATGAGAAAAGAAAATATAGGACCCTTTCAGTGTGAGATGGGTAGGCAGATTATTGGAGATAAGGAAAAAGCAGAGGTATTAAACAAATTCTTTGCCTCTGTGTTTACCAGGGAAGAATCAAGTTCAATAGTAGTGCCGCAGGAGGAAGCTACAACCTCCATATTAATGAACAATTGGTTAACTGAGGAAGAAGTTCATAAGCGACTTGAAAAAATTAAAGTTAATAAGGCACCTGGCCCCGATGGCATACATCCAAGAGTTCTCAAGGAGTTAAGCTCAGTAATAGCAAAACCAGTATATTTAATATTCAAGGACTCCATTTCCACAGGCTCAGTACCACAAGATTGGCGTAAAGCAGATGTGGTGCCTATATTTTAAAAGGGAGCTAGATCTCAACCGGGAAATTACAGACCTGTAAGCCTGACTTCAATAGTAGGGAAACTACTTGAAGGTTTAATACGGGATAATATTCAGGAATATCTAATGGAAAACAAAATTATTAGTAATAGTCAGCATGGATTTATGAAGGATAGATCTTGCCAAACTAACCTTATTTGTTTCTTTGAGGAGGTAAGTAGGAATTTAGACCAGGGTAATGCAGTTGATGTGGTCTACTTAGATTTTGCAAAGGCTTTTGATACGGTTTCACACAAGAGGTTGGTGTACAAAATAAAGAAAGTTGGACTCAGTAATAATATATGCACCTGGATTGAAAACTGGTTAAAGGACAGACAACAGAGGGTTGTCATAAATGGAACTTTTTCAGGTTGGGCTAAAGTCGTGTGTGGAGTACCTCAGGGATCGGTACTGGGACCCCTGCTTTTAAACTTGTTTAATAATGACCTTGAGGTTGGGATCGAGAGCAAAGTCTCCATCTTTGCTGATGATACTAAATTGTGTAAGGTAATAGAATCAGAGCAGGATGTAATTTCTCTTCAGAAGGACTTGGAGAGACTGGAAACGTGGGCAGGTAAATGGCAGATGAGGTTAAATACAGATAAATGTAAGGTTATGCATTTGGGATACAAGAATAAAAAGGTGACTTACAAATTAAATGGAGATATATTGGGGGAATCCTTGATGGAGAAGGATTTAGGAGTGCTTGTAGACAGCAGGCTTAGCAATAGTGCCCAATGTCATGCAGTAGCTGCAAAGGCAAACAAGATCAAATCTTGCATCAAACGGGCAATGGATGGAAGGGAAGTAAACATAATTATGCCCCTTTACAAAGCATTAGTAAGACCACACCTTGAATATGGAGTACAATTTTGGGCACCAATCCTAAGAAAATACATTATGGATCTAGAGAGAGTGCAGAGAAGAGCCACCAAATTAATAAGGGGATGGACATTCGAACTTATGAGGAGAGGCTAGCTAAATTAGATTTATTTACATTAGAAAAGAGGCGTCTAAGAGGGGATATGATAACTATATACAAATATATTCAGGGACAATACAAGGAGCTTTCAAAAGAACAACTCATCCCACGGGCAGTACAAAGGACTCGGGGCCATCCCTTAAGGTTGGAGGAAAGGAAATTTCACCAGCAACAAAGGAAAGGGTTCTTTACAGTAAGGGCAGTTAAAATGTGGCATTCATTACCCATGGAGACTGTGATGGCATACAATAGATTTGTTCAAAAAAAGGTTGGACATCTTTTTAGATGGGAAAGGTATACAGGGATGTACCAAATAAGTATACATGGGAAGGATGTTGATCCAGGGATTAATCCGATTGCCAATTCTTGGAGTCAGGAAGGAATTAATTTTTCCCCTTAATGGGGTTTCTTGTTTGCCTTCCTCTGGATCAATAAGTATAAATATAGGATAAAGTATCTGTTGTCTAAATTTAGCATAGGTTGAACTTGATGGACGGAAGTCTTTTTTCAACCTCATCTACTATGTAACTATGTAACTATGTAACATCATCTCCATACAGCCCTAAGGGAGCCAAGAACTGTGAATGTTTGCAGTGCAGAGACCGGATGGTGGTGAATTATTCACACTATGTTTTAAATTGATTTTACTCTTGTGAGTGCAATTCTTCCCCCCCCCCCTACCCTTCCCTTTTTATTATTAAATCAACAATATTATGCTATGGGGCATGCGCTCTCTCTTCTTTTTCATATATATATATATTTAGGGATGTGGTAGGAACCTCATATGTGTGTTCGGTGGGAGTGTGGCAGGTTCCGCGGCGGCCGTTAGTACAGGGCACCGCCATGTTGTTGCGCAATCTTGCAGAGGGCACTGAGAGAGTGGAAAGGTCGCGCATGCGCAATGGAAGCGCGCGAACCACGGGCCTGTAAGAGAAAGGCTCCATTGAGGAACTACAACTCCCATGAGCTCTAGAGTGGTCACCTGATGTGAGGAGCCAATCAGAAGGCTAGGATTATGGGAGGAGGAAAGGGAAGCATTGGGGAGAGACCACGCTTGTTAGAGGGGATCCGGACGGTAAAGGAGGAGGGTGTATGCGTGCAGGGGGTCTGTTACCCGCCTGCATAGGCTAGCTTTACCTCGCAGGCCCTTAGGAAAACCCTTGAGCCACAGTAGGTTGCTGTGCTGCAGGGACGCCCATAGTGGTAGTGATCAGTCACCTTACTGTGTAGACAGCTAGGGACAAGTGTGCGGAGCAGGTTTGCTGGTGATTTTCTTGGGACCAGACAGCTGCACTGCGGATATCAAAGACCAGCAAGGATTCGGCTGATCCTTTTCGAAGTGTTACCGGTCACCGCCGTGACCGGAAGGTATTTACAGCAAGTGCACCAACACCGGTCAACAGGCGCTGATCCCGCCTTAGGCGTAACTCTTTGGGGACACTAGTGAGTGACCAAAGGCCCAATACACGGAACACTCCTTTCTATTAGTGCAAGGACATGGTGTGTGGGGCACGCGGTGAAGGGACAAAGAAATACTCATTATGAGCGTGGCTGAGCCACTACTGTACAGGACAATACTCATTAAGAGCGTGGCCGAGCCACTCACGTTATAAGGACATTATCATTTAGCTGAGTTAAGGTTATATTGCGTTATAGGTTATGTGTTGGGTTATATGCTGTGTGTTAATATGATAGAGTGCTAAGGTATCGTTCACTACAGTAAAACTGGTTGCATCATATGTGTGTGTATATGTTTTTTGCCCAGGGGAATCTCACATCACGGGGATCCTGGGTAAGTGGAGGCGCTGCGCTATAAGTGTTACCCCAGGCTCCCAGCTAGCGGAGGCGCAGATCTCCTGGAGCCGCAGGTGCGCGCAGTTACCCGTAGTCTCTTTAGAGTGTCAGAAAAAGGGCTACATATATATATATATATATAATAAAAAAATAAATAGATGATACCGTTCTGTGGCTAACGAAATGCTTTTATTTGTGCGAGCTTTCGAGATACACTGATCTCTTCTTCATTCATTGTAACATCGCCGGAAGAAGAGATCAGTGTATCTATATATATATATATATATATGTAACGGCTGGACCCCCCTTGTCTGACCCACCCAATCTCACATTGGCCCGTGTGGTCTAACCGGTCCCCATTACAAGGTCGTGTGTGGTGGTGCACCTGCAAGTAACAGGACTCCCGAGTCTCCCGCTTGGTGTTATAGAGGATATCATCAGGACAGGTATCTGAGGTAGTGGTTACGAGTCCAACTTACTTCACGTGCAGCGCCTCCACCTCATCAGGATCTGTGCTTCCGCAGGGAGATTGTCCTGGTGAGGAACTCCTTCTCGGTGGTGACTGCCACTGTAGAGTAATCTCACACTCACACAGTGGGGTTTTCTTTGAACATGGCATCTTTATTGTAGACTGGGATGTAGCAGACTGCCCCATGCAGCTGCCGGCTCTAGCCGCACATCTCTCCGTGCTGTCCCTTTGCCAGGTACGCCCTGCCGTATTGAAGTGGGATTCCCTTTCTCCTAGGGAGATCACCACTGCGCCAGGTCCCTGGACACAGTGTGGCTTAGACAGACTTGATTGGTCACTCTGCTACCGCTAGTTACAGCACTAGGGTCACAAAAGTATTCCTCCAACCGCTTCACACAACTGCTGGCTAACACTTGCAACTACTTTGCCACCTACTCTAACTGACAGTGTTGTGCCCTTTATACCTCAGGGGGCAGGCGCATCTCTGATGTCACTATCCAGGGACTCAGAGCATACAGCCACTCCCTTCCTTACACAGGGCACCACACCAGGGTGTGAGGGAAAACCTCCATAACTACTGTTGGCAGGCCTGTACTTACCAGGGCTTACTGCCAACAGGGAAGATGTACGCAGTCATTATTATGCATGGCTACATACTCCCCCTGGTTAATACCCACCGTCCCGGCTGGGACCTAAATTTGGTGTACCTTGCGCCAGGAAACACTGCAAAAGAACACACAAATAAATATATAGATTATATATATATATAATATATATAATATAATCAAAAATAAATAAGATGATACCGTTCTGTGCTAACGAAATGCTTTTTTCGTGCGAGCTTTCGAGATACACTGATACTCTTCTTCCGGCGAGTGTTACAATGAAGAAGAATCAGTGATCTCGAAGCTCGCACAAATAAAAGCATTTCGTTAGCCACAGAACGGTATCATCTATTTATTTTTTGATTATTGAATGTTCGGACTAACCACGGTACTGATACCTCTACATATATATATATATATATACACACATATATAATATATATATATATATACATATATATTATATATATATATAATATATATAATATATATAATATATATACATACAATGATTTTCAACCAACAACAAAAAAAAACATTTTATTTTAAAGAGGATTTACGACTAAAATACATGGGACGTAGAAAGGCAGGAACCAAAAGATAACAATGCAAGAAGCCTGACGAAAAATGGGGGAGTCCTGCATTAATATATACAAGGGAGCAGTAAAATATCATAGGCATCACTGAAACATGGTGGATGAAACACATACTGAGCAGTTATTGAGAGGGATTGAGCAAATAGAAATGTGGTGGAGTTGTTTAAATGTTGAACCGATTTAAAGTCTATTATAAGGGAAGATGTTTTGAAGTGAGTGAGTGATGAAATTAGAGACTTTGTGATATAAATATTTGCATTGGAGGTTAAAGTAAATTACAACAAAATGTTGAGTTCGCAAATTCCTTTGCAAATGGAGAATGCAAAGGAAAAACCGGGTCACGTTTTAATAATGGGTAATTTTAATTATCGGACATCAATGAGCAATGAAATTACATCTACAACCAAAAGTAAACAGGTTTTTTGAGCAAAAGACAAATTTAATTACCTAATATTGATGGATGCCAACCAAGATAGGTGCATTACGGGACTTGGAAAGTATAGAAAGTCATAACAAATATTCATTAGGAAAATTTGGGAGCGTGATCATAACATATATATAGGTCAACAAAACACCTTAATCCTAAGGAAAGCATATAGTAAACAAAAGTCCAAAATCAGGGATCGAATTCTTCAATTTGACATCACTTTAAAACACAAATACTCTAACTGTAATCTTTGATTAGAAAAAGTAACCCAGATGGAAGGAACATTTAAGACAACGCAACAGACATCGGAGAGCTCAACCAACTAGCGAATATCTCAAACCATACACCAATCTTTTAACGCGAATTCTAGGCAATAAAAATATCGAATGAAAGCAAAATGGGCAATCTTTAAACAACATGAGACTGTGTACTAATACCTGGGTGATAAATATAAAGAAATAAGTCTTTAAACAAGTGGTAAATAACAGTAGGAAGAAATGAAAAGGAATGAGGCAGGCATTCAGATTATTAAAAGTGAAGGGACGGAGGCATACATATCAGATTATAAGGAATGTACAAAGTGAAAGGGAAGATTAGCAACATTTAAACGAATAAAAAAAAGGCTGGCCAATAGAAGGATATCAACCCTAAAAAGTTCTTTAAGTAATATAACAAAAGATTACAAAGGAGAAATAAGACTCTTTCAGTGTGAGATGGCAGCAAAATGATTGGCGATAAGGATGATTATACCACCGGATCAAACAACCAGAAGAACGAATGAGATCAGAGTTTAATTTCGTCCAGAGCCAACAGAAGCAACACAATGCCACAAAATAAGCCTTAACTCACCAACAGTGGGTTACGGGGGGGGGGGGAATCTAGCTCACTAGATTTGTGCCTCGCTGTAGCTAGCTTATTCCAGGATGCCTTCCACGATTAGTTGCCGCCAGGTTGCCACCTCTCAGGTTTAACCTGGAACACGCGGGTTTCGGGCGGGGTACTTACTCCGGCTACGGGTTTAGCTGTCAATTCAGGTGGCGGCGGCGTCGTCTCCGGCATTCTCCTGCAATTCCACCTCCAACTGCAGTGAACATGTGCAACAAATGACGTCACGTTGTCATGACAACGGAAGCGACATGCCATCATGACGCTACGTGGCATCACATTGTCATTTGATGTCCGCACAGCCATGTTCACTGCAGTTGGAGGGTGGAATGCAAGCTGACGCGGGAGGTGAAGCCGCACACACACCAATCGAGTAAGGGAATTAAAAAATAAATAAATAAAAATTCTTACCGGGTTAACACGTTCAGTAGAAGCGTGAAACCCGGGTTGCCACAGAGTATCCCAGTAGTTTGGGATAATAGCAGCTCGCTTACAGGTTAAAAATCTCCGCTATAGCTCTGACACCCAAGACCAACATATGAACAAACAATAATCTGCGGAGGTCTGATTAGCATTGTTACACACCTTCCCACACGGGTAAGGTAAGTAGGAATTTAGACCAGGGTCAGCGCAGTGATCTGGTCTACTTAGATTTTGCAACAGCTTTTCGTACGGTTCCAAGCAAGAGGTTCGTGTACAAAATATAGGGTTGTTGGTCTTGGGTCTGGTCAAAATATTTGCACCTGGATAGAAAATTGGTTTTAAAGAAGACATCAGAGAGTTGTCTTATTGTAAATGAACCTCAGAATCAGTACAGAGTATCAGTTTTAAATGAAAGCAAGATAATGTTCAAACTTTCAAAAATATGTTAAAAGTTAAAAGCATAGATTATAAGTCGGAAGAATGGCGAAGATCGAGCTTGTCTCTACACGCAGTGATGGAGAGAGTTCAATTCACAGGTAAGAAATGTAATACATTGAACAGGTTAATGACCCCAAGTAGTAAAAAACAAAGCACCTTGCGGTTTTAATACATATGATAAATGTGTTTCCTGGAAAAGCAAGTAGCTACTGTTACAACAAATGGTATGGAGAAAAAGAAACAAGACAGATTACATGGTGCTGTTCCCATACTTACAGATGTACTGATTTTACTCAAATCAATGTCAACTGATTCTTAGGCTGAGTTATAGTCCTGGCTACAGCAAAGCAACCCAATGTAATCCATGGCAGGACCGCATATAGAGTGACGGCAACGAGCCAGCGACAAAGGCTACCAAAATCTCTGAGCTGAAAGATTTGATATTTGCAGACTACAGAAGCCACATGTGACTTGCAGCAAGCCAGTCCATCGAATATTATTGATACCCAATCAAAGAGCAAAATATCGATCTAAATATAAAGTCTTTAGAGATAGTTTGTGCCTTTAAATGTGTTTCAACACAACTTGTTGGTTTGCTTCCACTCACATTGCTTATCAGTTGTTTTGGAGCTGGAACTCTCCATTTCTGCCTTCCCCCTTTCCTCCTCTTTGTGAACACCATCATATGCCTCCCCTCTACCCGACATCACCGCCCCCTTGCAGCCAGCTACATCGCACACCAGAGTGCACTTTTGCTACAAGCGATCGAAGTGACGTACTGGTAGCGTTGCCGTAGCAAGGACTATAAATGTACCCTTACTCAACCCAGTAAAGGCAGCCTTTCAATTGTGTAACAATAGGTTTACATTTCCTACTTATCAGATGTATTTCATAACTCAATACATAACTCATATAGTTTAGCAGACTGAATGTGATGAACAGCTTTTGTTGGATAGAATTGGAGGGTTTGATAACGAGAAAATGAAGGCAGCATATGAAGGGCTGTGGTTGAAGTGAGAAACCCTAAGCAAAGCAAAGACCATTTTCTTTGTTGCAACTAGCCCATTTTTTCCTTAAAGATATTACAACCTTGTTAATCACATTGTTGGGCCAGACAGGTTTAGACTCCTGATACAAGCAAACCATGAGAAGGGCGGGCGAGTAGGTCTTAGGCTGTGTCCATAGATGGAAAGGCGCAAGTGATAGCGGACTATGCAGATCGACTACCGCAGATGAGAAATGCACCGATCTAAATGAGGATCATCACAGTTGGAGGGGGCTCACGCGAGCAGTCTCGCAGGGGCGACTGCTGAGGCAGTGTGGGGAGTTTCAGCCGAGCGCGCAAAGCTGTTTTTCAGGCCTTGCTGTACCCCGGCACTGAAAACCCTCACTCACTGCACGCGCTGTCAACCTCACGTGTCCGTGAAGGCGGACGCCAGTGACACTGACGTCAGTGCGTACGCGGGCCGTGATTGGACCAAGCGAACGTCACTTGCCGCCCCCGCTCCAACCATTCCCCACGCCTCCCTTCGCAGCACGATATCATCAGCCCTGCAAGTCAGTGCGTGCATCGCGCCTGAATGAAGAGGCCGCAGCCTCCGTCAGACGTTCTAGAGCAGCCTACCGCTCTCCTCACCACAAACCCTATGGCCCGGGGCTTAGCTGCTAGCTAGTACCATAGGGGTTACAATAGGCAGACATAACAGCTTCATCACTAATTGAATGTCATTTTGATAGTATCTATATGACTAATGATGTTTTTCACCATGACGTATGTTTTCCATGAACTTAAGTAAATAAATATATATTTGTGATGACAGAAATAATATATATAATATTCGCACAAGCAATGAGACAAATTGCCATTGTTGATGCACAGCCGAAAATTAACTGGAGGCAAAGCGCTACTGATAAATTATGATAAATAGCAAGGATAAACATCGACTCCTCCGGCCCTGTTTTGCGCACAATATGCCATAATCCGATTCAGGTTACCAAACCAGCATATAATTATCCACATAACTGTGCGTCTTGTAACGGCTGGACCCCCCTTGTCTGACCCACCCAATCTCACATTGGCCCGTGTGGTCTAACCGGTCCCCATTACAAGGTCGTGTGTGGTGGTGCACCTGCTAGTAACAGGACTCCTGAGTCTCCCGCTTGGTGTTATAGAGGATATCATCAGGACAGGTATCTGAGGTAGTGGTTACGAGTCCAACTTACTTCACGTGCAGCGCCTCCACCTCATCAGGATCTATGCTTCCGCAGGGAGATGGTCCTGGTGAGGAACTCCTTCTCGGTGGTGACTGCCACTGTAGAGTAATCTCACACTCACACAGTGGGGGTTTCTTTGAACATGGCATCTTTATTGTAGACTGGGATGTAGCAGACTGCCCCATGCAGCTGCCGGCTCTAGCCGCACATCTCTCCGTGCTGTCCCTTTGCCAAGTACGCCCTCCCGTATTGAAGTGGGATTCCCTTTCTCCTAGGGAGATCACCACTGCGCCAGGTCCCTGGACACAGTGTGGCTTAGACAGACTTGATTGGTCACTCTGCTACCGCTAGTTACAGCACTAGGGTCACAAAAGTATTCCTCCAACCGCTTCACACAACTGCTGGCTAACACTTTCAACTACTTTGCCAACTACTCTAACTGACAGTGTTGTGCCCTTTATACCTCAGGGGGCAGGCGCATCTCTGATGTCACTATCCAGGGACTCAGAGCATACAGCCACTCCCTTCCTTACACAGGGCACCACACCAGGGTGTGAGGGAAAACCTCCATAACTACTGTTGGCAGGCCTGTACTTACCAGGGCTTACTGCCAACAGGGAAGATGTACGCAGTCATTATTATGCATGGCTACATACTCCCCCTGGTTAATACCCACCGTCCCGGCTGGGACCTAAATTTGGTGTACCTTGCGCCAGGAAACACTGCAAAAGAACACACAAATAACATGGCAAACATCATCACATTGACATAATAATGCAAGCCCATCGCACTCACTGACCAGCAGGGAGCGCTAACGAAAAAGCAGACCACTCTAATTTGGCACTCAATAATAATGTCGAGGATCTGGCTTCTTCACCTCCCGCCCCGCGGCATCATGCACAGTCACGCTGTATTCCCGTGGTATCCCTCGCTCATTGCAATACACCACTTTGTGCATGTACACACTGCGTCCTATCTTCCAGACCCGCATAAGTTGAGCTACCCTCTGCTCGGCCTGAATTCCTTTAATGGCTCCCCCCTTTTTCTACGATATAGTGCTGGATATCGTTTTTAAGCCATCTCTCCCTATTCTCCTCTATCTCTCTCATTAGAGGTTCCGGGACATACGGGTAATCAAGCCCATGCGACCTTCTGTATTTTGCCGCAATAGCCCGTTCAGCTCAGCAAGTCCTGGTCAACTTACTTTCGCCAGCCGCCCCGGGCAGCACCCATGACAGGGGCTCATCGGTCTCTACCGGGTCATCCATCCCTGCGGACCCCTTTGGGATAATAAGGCCTGCCTGGATACGATCCCACCTTACCCTTAGGACCCTAAGGTATGCCTCGTCATCAAAGTCACCGGCAGCCCACCAGTGATCAACCACCCCCTCCCTCTCGAGGATAAATCGGATGCGGTCGAACCAGGCTACATACCCCTCGTACAACGGGGCCCACCACCTAGTCTTTTTCCGTTCTTCGGAGCTAGGTTCTATAGACTCCTCTATCGACTCCTCATCAGGCCCACCCGAAGATACCCCGGACGTACCCTCAGATCGCCCCCTTTGGCTCTTACTCTGTGACCAGTGTCCGCCCCCAATACCCAGCGCGCTATAAGTCTCACTGGCCATCGACCCACGTCGAGAAATCCTCCCTCCACCGTCCGATCCATCATCAGACGTTCCCCAGTCCAGGCTTCCAGTCCGTTCTTGGATAGGACCCCGGGAATCCCCTGACAACCCTAAGCTAGAACTGGACCCGAATGAAATAGTGACGGGGACAGGGGCTTTAGCTAGGGCCTTGGAGCTAACCTTGGGTGTGGACGGGGTTTGGGGACGGGACCGAACCGTAGGTATAGGCAGGGTTACGACCTGCTCCCCAGCAATACCTGTCTCGGCTTCGGCACAAAGTCTCTCTTTCTCACCGGCAGTTGGGCTCTTCACTCTCCGACTCGAGCGCCCATTCCGTCTGACAGGAGGTGAACGACTTCCGCTGCTCTACCGTAGAGGCGCGATCATCTCCCACTCGATGCCGCTCTGGTCATCCGGAATCCCCTCCGTGCACGCACGTGCTTCGAAGCCATCTTGGGTTGGATCCCCAATCGGGATCTCTTCCTCCACGAGGACATCTGGCAATGCCCGTCTGCTGCGCGATCCAGTCTGGCTCTGGACTCGCTCTTCTTTCTCCTCCACCCCCTGGGTCTGCGACAGGCACTGTGTCATCTTAGTACCTCGCAGGGTCGGGGTGGATCGACCTCCTTCCGATCCACTAGTCACCACGGCAGTGGGACTCCGGCGATCGTGTGGTCGCGGTACTGGAGACACTCTACTCCGCGTCTCTACACCACGGGGAATGGCATCTCTCCATGGCGTACCAATAGTATGACAGTCTCTCTTTATGACCATCTTACTCGACAGCCTAGCACACTCCTCGTCCGAGGATTCTAACATGCAATTCGGCCAAGACATCCCAGTAGGAGACCGGCGATGGGCTCCTCGGTGATCACCTCTCCGATGGCTGGGTTTCTCCGTCGGGAGCACCGAACCTGACTCCGACTCCGCGGGACCTGCACTCTCATTCCATAGTGCTCCCGGCTGCTCGTTGATCGGCATCGGGACATTTCCTGCTACTCCCACCGCTTGTTCCGGTACAAAAGTGGTCATGGGCCACATGTACTGCAGTCCACAGTGGGGGCATCGGGCTTCACTGCCCACGGCTCCGCCTGGCAGTCGGCACTGCAGGCAAAGACACGCCACAGTCTCCACACCCTCTACCCGGATGATCAGGAAGCCTCCTGGAGCCGAGTAAGGATGAGTAGAGATCAACGGACTCTGGTCCACTTTATCAGCAACTGCAGCCATATTCACCAACGGAGGCACTCGTTTCAGAGGTCTGTACTGGTCAATGGCTCTTCGCAACTGAAGGGCAGGGGCGGGTTTGGCAACCCCTCCTCCTTCTTTCTCCATCGATATCCGGTGGAACTGCAAACCACTCCCCCTGGTTGAAACTAGGGGGATGTCTCGTAGACTTGTAGGCTGACCCAGCACAGGTGCAGAGTGAGTCATAGTCCATGAGGGCGCGGCTCCAGCTTTCGTGCCACACTCCCCATCGGGGTGGAGTTTTCTCGTTGGAGCCAATCCTGGCCAACAATTAGCAAACTGCAAAGTTGCAAGACTTTCTGCAGCATGCCCACGCGGTGTCCCGGGAACGCGGGAACCGCCATTTTGGTAAGTATTGTCCTTTTTCCCATTGAAGGCAGCGTCTGGCTGTTTGTTAATTGGGGTATAACAAAGTCCATTTCGTTCCTCCCATCGGATGACACTGTCATGCTCATCATTCTCAGGGGTATCATCCCGAGAACAAAAACATGATAAACACGGCTCAGCCACGGCTTTCACGCCATTCCACAACAAACTCACAAAAGTCTCTTCTGTAGCTTGTTCTTCGTCCACGCACAGTTCATATGCGTGTTCTTCCTCTGACCGCAATCCTGGACCTGGAGATATATATATATATCTTTTTTTTTTAAGCTCTTGTTTTTAGAGCTTACCATAGTCGGGAGCTGCAGACAGATTTCCTGGGGACCAGGACTAGAATTACGACCGCCTCCCCATGTGTTG
>WSYH01012169.1:0-19361 GCA_036426205.1 Ascaphus truei | reverse complement strand
ATACAAAACTGGATTTATTTTTACCAACCAACCAATGCCTAAAATTTTTGGCTGGACAACTTTTAAGTACTTTCGGGGGACCCCAGTATAGGTAGGTAATGTTATTTCCTGAGTTAACTAAGGGGGGAATAATACCCATTTAACGTTAATTGGCATCGGAGTTGTTAGGTTTTTTTAAGTCGTAATAGTGCAACTCCAAAAAAAAATAGAAAAGACGGTTTGTATTTGTGATGAATTGAAATTTGTTACCGCTTGAAATTTGAATTTTGTTTTCACCACAACTTACCCCATTTCTTTTTCATACCTCCTGGTTTGTTTACAGGGGACTATTTATAATTATTGCTACACCATCTGCCCACAGCAAAAAAAGTGGAAAGGGTTAAGAACAAAAACCTCTTTTTTTCACCTTGAGTTAATGTGCTTAAAGGGGCAAAACAAAACCACTTTTTAAGGAATGGTTGGCTTTACAAAAATATTTCTACAACATTTAATTCTGTCTCCATTTTTTTTTCTATCTTCTGTTAATTCTTAAGATTCCTTGGACATGTTTTCACATTAAAGTTAGCCAGTTCCTTTCCTTAACCAACCCCCTTTCTCTTTTTTTACTGAATGGGGGAGCCGCGTGCGGTCCCCTTGGGACTGAATGGGGTTTTCATTTTAAAAACTGGGAACGCACTGTTTGTTCCGTTTCTTTATGATCGCAGTTTGAAAAAAATTTTTTTTTACTGGATCTAGACAATTAGCTTTTCATTGGGGGAGAAGATTCTGAAATTGGTTGTCCATTAGCAAGCGACAAAAAAAAACGGATTCTGATGATTGTTTTGAGGG
The DNA here is from genome assembly GCA_036426205.1 of Ascaphus truei. Classification (NCBI taxonomy): domain Eukaryota; kingdom Metazoa; phylum Chordata; class Amphibia; order Anura; family Ascaphidae; genus Ascaphus; species Ascaphus truei. Next base: position 18,533 of record WSYH01012169.1, on the reverse strand, counting down.
TTGTTGGGCTTTTCCTATTTGGCTTGGAAATTTTTGATTTTCCCTTGGAGGGGGAGATAATTTAAAAACCCGGGGCAAAAAAGGGTCTCAACACAGGGAAAACGTAAAAGAGTTTGGAGAACAAGAGGTTGGTTCTATTTGGATCGAGTTTAAAAAAAAAAAAAAAAGGTTGTCCCGCCGGTTGACGGCTATGAAAGATTTTGTTCTCGGAAAGGGACACACTTATTGGACCATATTTTTTGCCATATTGTAAAAAGAATTAGTGGAAGGGAAAAGAAAAAAAAAAAAAACTAAGCTGAAGTAGGTTGGCCGGCGATTTTTACTTAACTTTCCTTACAGTGTTGATTTTCTGGAGGGTTTTTTGTAGGGGGTTTCTATTATTGTGTTTATAAGGGATAACTTTACATTCTTCTAAGGATTGCTGAAGTACAATGAAATAGCTTGCTGAATTTTTATTGCTTTTTGATTTTTCAAAAAAAAATTTACTTTTTGCTGGGAAAAGTTGGGGGAAAAAAAGTCCACCAGTGTTTGTGTGAAAACTTTGTTGGGGGTCTCAAGTGACAAACTTCGACAAAGTTTTTTTTATTGCTGAAAAAGAAAACTGAGGATTTCAACAAACTACTCAACAAAAATTGAAATTTTCATTCTTTTTATTTGTTGGTTTTATGTTCGTTTTGTCGGTGTTATTTTGGAGGGTACAAAAATATCACCTACTAAAGAAAGTAATAAAAACTTTTTAAAAATCCATACAACAAAAGTGGTATGAACCCATGCCAAAACACTGGGACACAAAAGTTTCCTTTAAACAAAAAATCGCAGAAAAAGTTGCCTTACATTTTTTGCAAAAGTTGGTGAAAAAACAAGTTGGTGGGAAATTTAAAAAACTCTTTTTCTGTAAACCCAAAAAGTTTTGTAAAAAAAAATTGCTCACAGGGACTTAAAAAACCCTTCGTATTGTCAAAAAAAAAAAAAAAAACAGAATTTAAATGTTAAAACAAAAGTTTAAAACCCAGTTAGTTTACAAATACTTGCATTTTTACAGGGGACCGAAGCCCAAACCCAAAGTTAAATCCTAAAAAAAAACTTGCCTTAAAACTTAGGCCAGGTGCCATTGCGGGGTACATTTCTTTGTTGGACATTTCTGCAAGAGGGCTTTAATTGGGCAATAGGATTAACACAGCAGGGGTTTTCCTGGGTTTCATTAAGAGTTCTGATTTGAGTACTTGCCCAGGGGGACAAAACCGCAGTTTAAGACGTTTCATTGGGTGCTGCAAATTTAGTTCTGTCTGCAGGGGAAATGGTGGAAAGTTGGAAAAAATTTGTTGCAGCGGTGTTCAGCGTTGGCTTGTACCCAGCATGTTGAATAAACCAGCAATTTGTTTTTACCCGGGTCTTTTGGTAGCAGTGCACCCAGGTTTTGTTTTAGAATGAAATAATCGCGGTCATTTTACAATACACAGTTACAAAAAAACAGCTTTTTGGGCTAGATTACATACAATATTAGCTGCTGTTTCAAAATCCTAATGAGAAACCAATCTTATCACAAACCATTCCGTTGCTGGCAACGAATGCTGTTATGTAATTGTGTGCTGCTTTGTTTAGGTCTCTTCCAATTTTACAACAAAAAAAAAAGGCTTTTAAAACACGGCTACAATAATGAAACTTTGTTTGATGGTCTGCCACTCCTTTGTGTGTTTTCTTGGTTTAGCAGCAAAAGGAAGCTATGGATTTGACTATGTTATTGTTTTTTTTTTTCTTTTTTTCTTTGGAACAAATTTTGCCGTGCTGTTGCCAAGGCTCATTTCTATTTGTTGGTGTTTCAAACATCCGGTGGTAAAATAAAACTATATCTGCAATTTTCGTGGCACTACTGTTGTTAAATGCTATATTACTAGTGTAAAAAATAATGGTCAAAATAAAAAAACCAATAAAACTGGATTGAAAGAAAATTTTATAGAAAAAAACTCAGGGTCTAAACCATTGCCAACAGGGAATTAATAATTATTTTTGGGCCAAACAAATTTTAAAATATTTTTGGCAAACACCAAAACCCACCCCCCGCCCCCATCCCCATGTTTTCCCTGAGTCGACACCCCCAGATTAATTGTTAAAGTGTCATTACTTGGTTAAGAACCCCAATAAATGTGATGTTTTAAAATCACCATTAGACTCAAATTTGGAAAATTGTGACGGTTCACTTCCTGATATTCAGGGGTGCACAAATTTTTTTAACACCTGTGATAAGAGCATTGATTTTACTAAATGTATTCATTAAGGGTTGCAATAGTGACCAAATGGCATACCGTAAACAGTATTTTAACCTCAAGTTTTTGTTTTTAAAAACAAAAAAAAGCAAACCCAACGTTAACCCCCCAATACGTTTATTAAGTTAAAAAAAACCTTTACATGCCAAAGGAGGGTTCTCCTGGTTTCTGTTTGTAAAAATTATTGTTATTGTGTAATTGTGAGTTATTGGTTCCCTATTAAAATGGGAAAAAGCAAGTTTTAAAAAAAAAAGGCGTTTTTATGTAGGTTAAATTGTGTGAGAGCACATATCAAAAAAAAAAAAAAAACAAGGTGCGTTGTTGTAAGTTTGTAAAAAGGTATTTATTTCCTTAATTTTATTAATAATTTTTTGGAGGGGCAAAGCTTAACAGATCTAAAATATTTTGAAAAGGTTTGTTTTTTGCAGGTTGCCAAGCTGGCTTTTTTAGATGTCGATACTTGAGGAAAACTTGCCAGGGGGGGATCCCAACATAAGAAAATCGCCGATTTTCTTCCAAGCTCATTTCCCCAAAATGGAACATGGCTCAAAAATTCATGGGTTATTAAGCTATTGCTTTTTTATATTGTTTGATTTTGATTGTTCATGTGTTCCTTGTTTAAAGTATAACCTGTGTGAGCTTGCTGCCTTGCCGAGAGGGAAAATTGAATTAGGGCGTGGTACGAGGAAGGGATCCAGTGGATGGGAGAATGAACCCGACAGGTGTTGGTTCAGGCATCCAAAAAAAAAAAAAAACTACCAAATATTGTGACGTAGTTATCCGTTACCGTTTTACTTAAAACTTGTGGCAAAATTTCCAAAAAACAAAAAACCAATGGACATAAACAGCAGATTTATTAACCATATTCAAAAGAATTGTTTTCGTACAAAACATAAGGAATTCCTTGGTCTCTGGTTCACATTTTCTGGATTGCCCTTGTGTTGTTCACATGGAAAAGTTTGGTTTAGCTTTTCTAGGATGTGCCAAATTTTTCGGAGTTGGATTTAGGTTTACACATTTTTGGGGGCCACCAGTGTTTCCATTTTATAGAAAGCCCACGGGTCAATTGCTATTGATTGTAAACCCTCTTCAACTGGAGACCGCCCGGAGGTCTCGGAAACAAACAAGATGGTGGACTCTGCAGGATTCCCCTCACCAAGAGGAAAGGATCTGCTAATTGTGTGAATATGAGCGGTGTTCTACCAGTGATTTGCTTTAACCATTGCGCTGTTTTTTGTGGTTTTGATTTGTAATTTTTTTAAAAAAATGGTACAGTTATGGAAACGCATTTTCGCAACGGACCAAAACAAAAAGTGCATCCCCACTGTTAATAAAAAAAAAACATCAAAAAAACAAAAAAAAAAAAAAAAAAATTTTTAAGGCAGTAAAAAAATAGCTTTCTGCCTAAAAGTATTCATTTAAAATTTGGGTTCCAAATTAATGCTTCCAAAAATAATTTCTTGTCACTGTGGAGTCGCTTGCATAAAACAAACTTGTTAGCTCTTTTACCCAAGCCCACATCATTCAGGGATGTGGATAAGCTATGTTTGAATTCATGTTTTTGGCAGTCCCTTACATTTGTACCACCCAAAATTGGTTTTTATCCTTTTAATTTTGTTCACTAGTTTTGGAAGTTTCCCCTTTTTGCCCCGTTCTCGGCATAAAATATCAAGTATGTGGTTCAGGTATGGTCATCAAGTTGTATGAAGTATCTGATACTTATATATATAGTATGGTAGTTTCTTATTTATATAGTAGGATTTATTATCAGTATTTTAAATAAAATAGTATTAATTATTTTATTGTATACAAGTTTATTATATATTATTTATTTTATTAATTTCATCGACGGATACAGGCCCTGCCAAAAAACCAGATTTTTTCTGGACGGGGAATTTAAAAAAATTGCTTGTGGTGTAACCCACTTTGCTACCTTTTCCTACTTCCCCCCCCCCCCCCCCCCCCTCCCCCCCGATCGACTATATCAAGCTACAAATTCACAGCTGCTGACGGTGCTGGGGTTAATAATAATATGAAAACAGAAAAGAGAAAGAACAAAGTATCCCACCAAAAGCACTCGAATATAAACAAAAATATCAAATGTATTATCATAACATCACGAAATCACAAAGATAAAACAGTCCTAAGTCACTAACAATAAAGTATGTGGCTGACCCTCATTACAATCATAAGTTTTTTGTCCCCTTTTGCACTTCTCTACATATGTCTCTAAATAACAAAACACAACGCAGGTGAAAGGCAGCATTAGCCCACACCTGTATGCCCGGCCCGGTCTGAGTATTAGAACTGGTGGAACATGAGATAAAAACCCCTAAGGCTAATTAACATATATCAGAAAGACTTAAAAAGTAGATGTTTTAGATGAGCACATCCAAAGATACACAATGTTACAGATGAAAAAACCCTCCTGATTTGGGGAGTAAAAGATTAGAATGAACCCCTCTTTCTGAGAGGATATCAAGGGCACCATATAAGATGGAGCTCCACACAGCTTAAGTCTCTTGAAATTTCACATGAAGGAAACATAATGTGTAGGGATACATCAGGGATATACTAGCTCAGTTAAGAGTGGAATCACAACGCTACGTGTGTCGATGTTTTGAATACAGTATTTTTTTGGATTAACCCCGTGCAGTTTGCTGTCTCTTACTGGTCCTTGGATATGGTTCGTATGCTGTTGATAATATATATCAACCAGAAACAGATGGCACTCCAAGCAAATAAGTCAATGGACAAGTGCATGCTCAAAGAGTAAGTATAGGTATATATATATTATATATATATTATATATATATATGTAACAGCTGCTATCACCAAAGTGACAGCAAAGAAAACGCAGCTCAAATTCATCAAAGCAAAAAATGTATGACAAAAACAATCAGCCACAAGTAACCACGTTTCGGTCCTAAGGACCTTAACAGGGTAGACCGAAACGTTGGTTAACTTTGTGAGATGTGTTTTGTCAATACACTTTTGCTTTGATGAAATTTGAGTGGCTGTTCTTGCTGGCGCTTTGGGATATCAGCATGTTACCTATACTTATACTATGAAGCATGCACGCCCTTGCCCTATTTGCTTGGAGTGCCATCTGTCTGGTTGATATATATACTGTATATCTATACTATATAAGATATGATAAATATATATATATATAATATATATAGTATCTATATATAATGTATACTATATAATAAGTTCATGGTATTCTACGTCTCCATTCATGTATTATAGGTCTATTTGCCAAATTCTTGGTGTATCCAGCTAATTCACACTGTGCTACACCTGATAGGATTGTGGAAGATGCTGCCCACCACTTGTCTTGTAGTTGCACAACCTGTCCCTACGTTACGTACATTCATGGGGCATAGTGCAGCTACCCATTCTGTTATATTAACTTCTCTATCTTCAATCATGGCAGTTAGAATGAACTTGAGAGTTTTCAGCTCCTCAACAAAGTCCTTCTCCTGTCCTTCTCTGTGACTATTCCTGTCGAGATGGTTTCATGTACGAAGTAGGGTGGAGGAATTCATGAAGTATCTCAGGGAAGGGCATCGATTAGTGTCAATTAGAGAGGGATGAAAATGAGATGAAGGGGAGAATTAATGGAAATAGGACAAGGAATAGTAATCGGGCTCAGGAAAGATAAAATGGAAAGAAAATGGAAGAGGGGGGAGTGATTAGTGAATGGAACAGGGGAAAGGTAGTATAAAGAGGAAACGAGGAAGAATGGGAGAAGAATGCCTATGACAATGTAGATGACATAGAAGAATAATGGAGAGAAGTGATAAAGGGGGGGAAGAATTAAGAGAAATGGAAGGATTATTGGCAAAATGAGACAGGGGGGAGTAAGAAAGAAGAGGGAAGAAAAGTCTAGGAAGAGAACCACAAGATATAAAGGAGGGGACTATAGTGCATTAGTGAGGGGAGAGAAGAAAAAGAAAAGAGGATCAGTGATAAGAAATAAAAGCAAAGCAGGTTATTAGAAAAGAGGAAAAGGGAAGTGAAGGTGAGGGCTTGTGGGGGGCAATATGTTAGAGGCTTAAAGGGTTTGGGGTGGGGCTAAGCAAAGAAAAACAAACATTGGAATTGGTGGGGGGGAGATCTTGCAGTTGGGTACCAGGAGCATAGATCTTTGTATAAAGCATGAGGGTGGTGCACAAAGGAGTCATTAGGTGGGGTTATAGAGGACTGGGTTGGAAAGGTAAGAATGGGGAGAAACTAACACCTGTGTTGTGGTCCCCTGTGCCACACAGTTTGAGACAGCAGTGTCTGCAGTACACTCCTGACAGCAGACCGAGTTTACTGTTGGTCTCATAAGCACTGAAGTGTTTTATGCAGCAGTTCAAACCATATTTTTATTCTGAAAATGATTCACCATACATATGTTTGAGAGTGCTACTAGATGGGGGAATCCACAATGTCAAAGTAACATGTTTATTACCAATCACTCACAGAATAGAATCTGCAGATAAGTGTCACCACACTTCATTTGGAGTCAAAAGGCTGGTTAGGGAACAAAATAACACAGGAAAGTGATTCACATAATAAAGAGTAAAAATGTATTAGAGCACATTTTCTAGAAATTATTAATATAAATTAAGAACTGTCAAAAGGTAACATCAAGATCTTCTTAAATATAAATGTAGCAGCTTCATAAGCAGATAGTGCTGTTTTGTACAATATTACTGAAACACAGTATTACGTGAAACATAATTATTACTTACAAGTGAACTAAATTGAACAATATTTAAACATAGATATTCATCATTTACACATATTATAAAATGCAAAGCTCATTATTGAACTGGAGCATAGTTATTATTCTGGCTGGTGACTTACTGTATACACACCTGTTTTTAGACAAAGGGCATTATCATCAAGCTCTGTTATGTTTAACACACCTGATCCATCGTTAAGTACCATCCAAGCCATTGTAGTTGATGCCAATCAGGTGCGTTAACCCATAATAGAGGTTGATGAATCTGAGGAAAGTTTTGGGCCATACATGGGACCAGACAGATAAGTTTAATGAGAACTGAAGTTAGTTATTTTTATTATATTACTACTATTATTTACATGATGTATGGATGTATGTATGTATGTATGTAGTATGTAGCAACCTGTTCCCCCATGCCATGGAAGATCTGGCCCCATATGGGTGTTTCCCCACGGTGCTGCAGCTACCTGCTTGGGACAGGAGGTCTGAGTTGCTCGCGGTTGTTATATGGGGAGCAGTAACAGGGAAGGCTATCTCTGTCTCATGGTGCAGCGCCTCCAGCCCTGAGATCCTGCTGAAAGCAGGATGGTCCCCACAGGCAACTCTCCTTTCAATAATCAACAGCATGTTTGGTCCAACAGCAGGTTTATTGTACAAAACATCATGGCATATTCGTTCCTGGAACAGACCCCAGGGGCTTGAGGCCCAAGAGTCCCTCCTAATCTCCTTTACCCTTTACAGGAAAAAGGGTATCACACCCATACATGCAATGCTAATCATAGCATATCCATAGAACCCCTCAATTTGGTGGAGTGTCAGCTTTTATACCTGGGGGAAGGGCTTGTAATACCAACCCATGAAGGGCAGGTCTAGGTACTGACAGGCATCACACACTACACATGTGACCCAGTCAGTACCCTCCCCAGGTATGACACTCCAACTGCCGGTTTAGAGCCTGCCTGGATAAGGCAAACATCAGAGATGCAACTGCGGCTATGCCCTGCGCATAAGTTTAATACCCAACACTTTTTATCAAGAATTATAGTGTTGAGGCCAGTAGAAGGCTATAGCCAGAGGCACTTGGCTATATATTATATAATAAAATTTAATATATATACTATATATATATATATACAAATGTAAATACAACTGTATGCTCATCTGCATGTCTTAGGCAGGTCTGCAACCCCGCCTTTCCCCATTATCACCCAGCACACAGCACTTCCACTGCAGCAAGGGATTCTGTGAAATGACATGCAAATGAGCACACAGAGGTTGTCACCTTTTGTCTCAAGCTCGTATTACACAAGCAAATCCTCAAGCCAATGCATACTGTTTTAAATACAGCTTTTAGACAAAGGCTGGGATGAGATGCAAAGCCAGTAAACCCACTCACAGACATGTTTCAACCTTGATGGGTATCATCAGTGTGAGGTTGGTTGTACTGGTTAAGCTGGTTTGAGACTAGACTAGGTATTCACCACAATTATTAAGGTTATGGTGGGTAAAAAAAAGTGACACAAACCCTCCACAGTAAAGCATAAAGCAACTGTAAATATTACTGTATGTTCATTTGCTTGTCTTAGACAGGTCTGCAACCCTATCTTTCCCCATTATTGCCAAGCATACAGCGCTTCCACTGCAGCAAGGGATTCTGGGAAATGACATGCAAATGAGCACACAGTGTCACCTTTTGTCTCAAGCTCGTATTACACACCATAACCTTAATAATTGTGGTGAATACCTAGTCTAGTCTCAAACCAGCTTAACCAGTACAACCAACCTCACACTGATGATACCCATCAAGGTTGAAACATGTCTGTGAGTGGGTTTACTGGCTTTGCATCTCATCCCAGCCTCTGTCTAAAAGCTGTGTTTAAAACAGTATGCATTGGCTTGAGGATTTGCTTGTGTAATATATATATGGGGCCCAAAACATACATGTTTTATTTTGAAATGATTATTATTTCAATTTATAAAGAAATTTATAAGAATATTTGTATGTAACCCTTACAGTCACTTGCAGCAGTTTACTCTGCAGTACATTTAGGGTTATGTAAAATAAACAATGCTATTCCATAAAACGCAGTCTTTCATCCGAAGACACCTTGCAGCCCATTCAAGTAAATAGGTCATCAGGTGCCTCCTGGTGCTGGAAATTGTGTTATGGAATAGCACTGCTTAGAAAATATGGACCGAATTGCCACTCAAGCATTGAATGTCTTCTAATGCAGTAACGGCTACTGCAATGGATTTAATAAAGTGACAGTGACTGAGCAGACTCAGGTTTTCTTATGGCAGTGCCCATGTGCTTAACAATCCCAGCCCCAGAGTGTGCATCCTTAAGAAATGTTGGGAATGCAAGATGATTAGTTATTCCGCTTTTACTTTTTATCTGTCAATTGTAGGAGTAACACGTTCGTTCTGTAGAACACATAGATGTGAGCTCGGATAGACAGCTACTGTACCTGAGCATTGCTCCATATCAATGGACGGACTTGAGATTCCTACATACATGTGACTTGTACATGTGCTTTTAAGAGCTTGCTTGCCCTAAAGTAACATGTCACTGCCTGCAATATATATATACATATTTTCTCAGATCAATACATTCAATTCTAGAACAAAGAAGTTTTGAAATTCTATCAAGTTTTTAAAACAAAATCAAACAATAAATAACAAAGCTTTATGGTTAAGCCCTATGGTCTAAACAATGGCTACTAAGTTAATATCAATGTGTGCTCTAGTTGCTTTGTAATTAAAATCAGATATGTACAGTGTGTAGCAGCTCATAGATTTAATAAGAATGTTCTGTATGGGGAACTGACTTGATCACTATTATTTATCTTGCATACCGTTGTCTGCTTCTTATGCAGCAGCATGTTTAATACATTTTGCATGCCATCACCTCTGTCTTCTGGACAAATGTTGTAGTAAATTTTGCAAGCAAAGGCATTCAATTACACACAAACCCGTTATCACATTATTTGTAAACAACACTGTTACTCAATGGGCAGTGAAAATGCTCAGCTCTTTAACTATACTACAGTACTGCAATATGCAATCTCTGCTGGTTGCAAAGAAAATGGCACATGGACTAATAGGATTCTTTTATCATAGGCAAAGGATGGAAAAAAACAAACACAGTTCTTTCAATTTGAACCAGTTTTGTATTGTTTCGTGAAAAAGCCTTGCATCCATTTTCAAGCTTTTTGTATATAACCACATTAATGCCAAAATGGTGACCACTGATTGTCATTAGAAAAAAAAAGACTAATTTCATGCACATAAAATAAGGACATGACTGAAAAATATGGCATGTATTGTGTTACTTTGCATCTCCACCACTTTGAATGTGTGTAGAAAAATGTATATTGCATACAGATTGTTGGAAGAATGCATACCAAATATTGGTACTGTACAACATATTTCCATCACAATACAGTGTATATTGCTTTGAAATGTAATACAAAATAATTGCTATCGTTGTAGTGATTGAAGTTGATACTGCTTATTTGAGATGCTTGTTTGAGTTACAGTACTTTATAAGATAATTCATGGTCCAGGAGTTCCAAAGACATTGCAGTGGCACAATCTGTTATTTTTTGCTTTGATGACTATTTTTGCAATACTTTTGCAATGTATTAAAGGGTGAAATATGACTCAGTTATGGTTATCAAAACATCAACTGTTATGATACATCAGAAAGTATCTTTATATATTGGTACAGCAACAAAAATTAGCAGTCAACAATAAGTTATCAATAAATTACACCATCAATGGTAATAATTAAAGTCTGATAATGCTGATCTGGCACTCCCGCACAGAAACTCCCATTCAAGGAAACAGGAGTTCCTGTGCTGTAGATCACAATAGGCACTATTGCACTTTAATGTGAAACCCAATGTTGTATAACTGGGGTGTAGTGTAATCTTGTAATTACAAAATTAATTATATGAAAGAAGAAAGGTTTTACCTTGTCAAATGCAATGCTTTAAAAACTACTGTAGTATAAATCATATGGATATGCTTCTGAGGGTGCTTAATGAAATTCACAAATATTTTTGGGGGTGCTTAAATGAGGCTAGTAAGAGTGCCAAAGCATAGAAAATAGAGGTACTTCTAATGTATGCATAGTAAACATGAAAGCAAAACATGAACCCCTTTTATGTTGTGGTCAATTGCAACACAGTGCAGAGCAATGCTTTGTATCTACACTGGACACTGTCATTTTCAATTCCTTTAGCTGCAAGAGAGGCCGACAGCGCTTTGCATGGTTATGTATTACTGACCTATCTTGCAGTGAAGGGGATAAAGAATACATTCTAAGTAATCCTTCCTGTTATACTTGCTGATATATACTTGTTTTTTTTTTCTTTCAATAACAGACAGACTTTGAAAAAGATGTGGACATTGCTTGTCGGTCAGGTAAGAACATACATCAAGTAAAAATCAATACAACACTGTAAGAGCTCTAGGAGTTTATGATTACAAACTGAGACTGCTAGGTTCCCTGTTGCTGAAAAAAATGGGTCGCATGCGTAGTAATTTTTCAAAATTGAGATAAAATGGCACTTGTCACAGTAAAAACATGCTACACACAAATTATACTGTATAAGTGTTTTAGGAGCTTGTTCACTGAATATGAAACAATTGCCCAAAATATGATATACAGTAGCACCAGGATAAGAGGCATGAATAACGGAACAATTGAAAATACAGAAACAGACACATTAATGACAGATTTTGCCCACTTTACCTACATATAGTACATTCTATGGGGTAGATCCTCAGACGGTCGCTATTTGTTAAATATTACGTTATCTCAATTTAACGTATCGATATCCGTAACGCATATCCCATAAGGTGCTTAGTGCAGCGATGGCATTTTCTTAAAAAATATAAGGATCCTTATATTTTAACCAACTTTCAAATAACTCATATGCAAATCATATGTTAATAAGGAGTTCACTTAATAATGGAGATCCTCAGACCTCCGTTAATATTAGCACACGATTATAATGCTACAATATTTAGCACCTTCCAAAAGCTGCCCTTACTCATATCCAGACCCTGATTAACATGGAGTTATTTCTTGGAATAGTCTAAAAGCCATGTAATGAGTACAGGATTTAAGCCTTTCATTACAAAAAAGCGCTGTGTTATATATATATATATATATTTAAAAATCATAGAAATATCTTAAACACACATATTCAACTATATTATAGTTTTTAGTGACTAAAGTGATATGTTTGTGTGAACTAATATGTAATTGTGTGAACTGATATAATGTAATAATGACTGTATAAAGTATTGGCGTACAATTATGTACTGTATATCCATATACACCAACATTTTTTTTTATGTGTACAGTACATTAATATAAATTATATATTCATTTATATTGTTGAGGTATGTATGGATATACATTATTGTACACCCATACGTGATAGCCATTATTACATTACATACAAGTAATTAAATGAAAAAGCTAACACACAAACCTGTTATTAAAGCAACCTTAATAAAGCGCCTAAAGTTTGACCAATGGGCATATGCAGAGTATGGGAAAACGCAGGTAACATACGGTAGATAACATAACGACGGTGGTTTTGTTAATGGACTTTATTTATGCATATGATTCGCTTTGAGGATACCCATTACATTAAGTAAAGTTAATGTCGGTTTCAGAATTTGGTGACATGACGTTATTTGCCCTAATTTAGCACACTTCTGAGTATCTACCCTAAGAACCTTAGAACACTTTCTTTATTCGATATGTATCACCTTATCTCAGGAATGATTGCATTGTTTTACTGTATTTATATGTGCCTCATGTTTGGTAGACTGCTTTATATACAAAACATAGTCTGCTACTAATCCCCCAGTGAAAATCATAATATTCCCAACTCTCAATAAATAAACATGTGGCCTTTCTAATGAAATCACACTCCTACAAATTGGTATTAAAACCTCTAATAGCTGCACTAAAGAAATAAGAAGACAATAATAAGCCTCTATGAAAAGAAAAGAAAGATTTGTAAATATTAAAAATGTAGGAAGATGTGACGTAATATAACATCCTATGCAAAAGGTATATAAAAATAAATACTCATCATTTATTTATTTGTTATCACTTATAAAAATCCTCCAATCTCCATACCAGAGTCCCAGTCCATACAAAAAACTATTAACAAGCTCCCTCAATATGTTATCAAACATAATTAATGTGGAGAATGAAATGGAAGCATCTCATCCTTGACTTTGACTTTGTTAGTACTTTTAGTTTAGCCAAAGAGTCACTCTGTTTAGCTCTGAGGGTGGTGCATAATAACAACAAAGACATTCTCTATAGATAAAAGATATATATATATATATATATATGTCTAATGTAGGAGGTCTGTTTTCTAGTCTGCTTGTGTTTGTATCAGCAGCAGCTTGCTAGCTTTTATTTCTATGCCATAAAAAAGGATTGTAGGCCTTTGTGTTACCATCTCACTTTTCACATGCTATGCGCTTCCATTTGAGTTACCTCTGTGACAGATCATAAATCTAAACAAAAGACTGTTTGAGCCTCGCTTCTGGTTTACCAAAGGATTCTGCTGCTCTCTTTCTCCATCAGTATGCTGGGAATCCCGCTCTGTTGTGCTGATAGGGGCTCCTAGCTTCTGCGTCTGCATCCATCTTGCACTCTTCACATGGCCTTGGTTGCAGTGGCATCTGTGATGGCATGTACACCATAGACTCATACACTGATTTACTAAATTGAACACTCTATGAACGCTTCTTGTTACAAGTATTGCATAGTACCTCATGGGACTAGGTGTCTCTGTCCCTCTGTCCAATGTACGTTTTGATGCCTCACAAGAAGCTTCTTACTGAGATGGCACAATGTATACTATAAAAGACAAAAATACCCAATACAACATCCAATGTGACAAAATACATAGTTACATACTTCAATGTTAGTATTCTCATGAGTAAGGGTCATTTTTGTTAAACCTTTTGACCCAAGCATTATAAGCTTGTAGCCATGTCATGGAATCATCAGTATGCAGGTCCTAACACTACCTGTGACAATTCTTATTTACCTCTGCTGTGGAGGGAGAATGGTCTCAGTAGACCTGTCCAGCACAGGTACATGGGAAAACCGGCTAGTTAAAAAGTGGGGTGGAGTGAGCTTAAACCTAGGGAGGAGGGGCCACCAACCTCCAACCAACTGATAGTAGTTGAAAATTAATGAACACACAGTCCCTGCAAGCTCTAACCCCAACTCATATATTTTTTTTTATAATTTATTAAAAAAAAAATATATATATATATATTATATATATTATATATATATATATATATTTACATATATATAATGTGTGTGGGTTCTGGAGTTAGAGCTTGCAGAGATGTTTCATTGAGATGGCACAATAGTGGCTAACTCATATCTACTCAAACAAAATAAACAAGTGAAAAAAAACTACCAATAAAAGGTAATTTATTGAACATACCTATTGTATGCATGTGACTCCTTCCCGTTATTATTTCTTAATATTTATATGCCACGGATTCCAATACGAAGCTATGAAACTTAATTCTACATTTAATCCCTCTGGACACTATCTCCAAAGCTGTGGCTTTTGGCTTTTCAGCTGCGTTCCGGAGACAGTAACTCTTGCTACATCTGTACTGTATATACAAAAACAATGGCCATTGTATATCTCATTAGCTTATGCTTAGCGTCATGTTAAGTTAGCACTACCTCTTGTTAGCTTACAATAACATAACTCACATTAAGTATCTCTTACCTAAAAGGGACGTTGCTCCCATCCAGACCTTGAAATAGTTGTTTTGAGAGAGTCTATTTTACTAGAGTCCCTATTGAATTATATACCTCCATGTATTGTATACATGTGTATTTGGGGGGTATATAAGTCACTTGTTAGTTTAATAGTAAAACAGACTCTCTCTCTCTCTTTCTATGTTTTCTCAAAAATGAGGAGCGCAGAATCAATAGATATGTGTAAAAAATAAAAAGAACATACATAGTGCAATACTGCAGAAATAGCAAAAACAGATGTATGTGTGTACTGTATGTCTTTATTTATATAGCACCATTAATGTTCACAGCAGTAATACACGTGACAATCATATTGATAACAAATAATATAAATAACACATAAAGGGGAGAAGTGCTTCAGACATAACATAACATTTTGGAAAGGGAGTCCCTGCTCCGAAGAGCTTACAATCTAACTGGTTGGAAGGAAGGATGTATAGAGACAGTAGGAGGGCATTCTGTTAAGTGTGTCTGCAAGGGGCCAAGGTTTATGTATATGGTGTAAAACTATCACTCATAGAGCTACTCATATCCTTCCTTAAGCAGGTGTGTTTTGAGTTGGGTCTTAAAGGTTGATAGAGAGGGTGCTTGTCAGATGTTGAGATGATGTATCGGAACTCCTGTGGTACTAAAACTCCCATGGTGTAGGAATAAAACAGGCATGGGTTCATGTCAGGATCTGTTAAAGATGGTAGGTAGAATCCCTCAGATATCCCTTGGACCAATTTAAAAAAGTAAGAACCAGCATGTCGCTTCCCACAAATGACGTGCTATCACAGAAAAGCCCCATTAAAGTCAATGGGGCTTTCATGCGATAGCACGCAATCTGATCTTATCAGACCTTACAGAATAAGGGCCTTAAACTTTGTTAAATAGATATGCACAATGAAGCATATAAGTACAAATCTCCGGTAACAAATGTTTCCAATCCCATTCTGTATTAAACTCATTAGGTTTGAACACATTAGATGTTTTTTCTTTATCACTATGGACTTACCGCAATAGGTTACTATCACTCGTACAGAGCACTTTTATTTTACATAGTATATACTTTCTTCTCTCCCACAAATGTTTTTTTTTATGATAATTGTTATTCCCATACAAGTGGAACATCTACAATATGGGCAGTTGTTTTTCCCCTTCCTATGCCAACCTCTTCAAGAGCTGGTGGAAAGCTGCCCACGTGTTTGGAGATTAGATTCCTCTCTGTCGGTATATAGCTTTTTATAAGTGCTATATTGATCGATTTGCTTTGATTTTTATTTGGAGTGGTCCAGTTGGGGTTCTACACAATATAAAAAAAAAATGTAACAATATTTTTTTTAATTTGAAAATTACTTATGAATATAATTTTCATTTATGACTTATATATATATAATATTATATATATATATATATATATATATATATTATATATATAATATAGATATATCATTATCAAACAAAAAGACTGCGCCCCTCAGGTGTCTGTCTCACCTAACACATTGATGTAAATATATCAATATAGTAAACTCATATGTATAGTTACCAAATAGATATCAGTAGCAATATCCAATTATATAAATGAACACCAATTAAAAAATAATACTAATATATAACTAAATTAGTGTGCGCTAATGACTTAGTGTCCAAAAAATATGTTATAAAATTGCAGACAAAAAAAAAAAACTTTGAAAATAAAAATCAATAAAAAAACCAAAAAAGAATTAGTCCTGTTGATTGTATTAGGAATATAGATGATGGCCCCTAGTTCGGATACCGCTGCTCTCTGTAATGAAACCAGACCCTCCCAGTAGATCTACAAAACGAAAAGAAGAAGCCCCGATCCTAGTGTAATATGAAAAATACACATTTAATATTCCTGTAAAAAGTCCAACAAATTTAAACTCGCAAACGAATGTGAAAAACAAGCATGTAATGAGTATACTTATTCGCCAACCGCCGGAAGACACTGCTCTGCTCACACGCCACTCTTTTCCTCCGTGAAGTCCCAGCTCCTCTGAGCCAACGTCCAGCAGGGGCCTCAGAGAATGCACAACCTCTCCTGATGTAACCCAAAGTCCACCGCTCACCACAGCAACTCCGGATGGGAGGAAATGGTAATGTGACCCCGTGGAGGAGAAGGAGAAAGTGTAGTAGTTTGCCGATGCGTAGTAGCATATGCAATGTCCCAGCAGAAGCCAAAGTGTAATTGAGTAAGGTGACAGACTGTCAGTAGCTCACACTAACACTCCCAACGCGCTTCTTCATGCTCAGGTGATTTCATCAGGGGTTGGCGAATGAGTATACTCATTACATGCTTGTTTTTCACATTCGTTTGTGAGTTTAAATTTGTTGGACTTTTTACAGGAATATTAAATGTGTATTTTTCATATTACACTAGGATCGGGCGCTTTCTTTCTTTTCGTTTTGTATATATATATATACAAAAGGCGCAAATGAGAGACAACAGGTGGTTAAATGTCTAACACCTGTGGGATAAATACGTAGAATATCCTTATAAGAATCCAGGACGAGATATGATAATGTAGCTGAATTTAAACAGGCATGTAAGGATAAAATCCTTTCTGTGCTGGAAGCAGAGAGGCTGGTGATGTCAGGAACTCAGGATACACCCTGTGTTCACAATCACTGAAGTTCCCTTGGTTGAAAGTGAACTACACAGTCCCAATAGCCTGGAATAAGGCTTTGCAGTACAGGCAGGAGAATAAAATGTCCTTACTTCAGACAGACGGGGAGATCTGTTCAGAGACCCTCACCCTACCAGTTTTGTCTGTGAAAGACTTAATCTGGGGCATACCCAGCATAGAAATGGGTAGGTTTACCATACATTTTAAGTTATGGTGGGTTAAAAAGGCTACAGACCTGTCTAAGACATGTGAATGGGCTCACAAGTGATATTCTTTATTGGCTACATGCTAACGGTGGAGGTTTTCTGTCGTCTTTTTCACCCACCATAACTTAAAATGTATGGTAAACCTACCCAGCCTAGAAATATTTAAAAGCAAGTATAAACAAACCTGACGCTGATGTTATCCATCAAGGTTGAAACATGTCTGTGAGTGGTTTGTACTTGTTTTGCTAGTCCCATGCTGTGTTTTAAAGCTGTGTGAACGGCGATACATCAGCTTAAATGGGCTCCATTTGAATGGATATTCCAGGCAATAGGTGACACATTGTGTGCTCATTTGCATGTAATTTCCCAGAACCCCTTGCTGCAGTGGGAGCACTGTATGCGAGGTGATAATGGTTGAAAGGCAGGGTTGCAGACCTGTCTAAGACATGTGAATGTGCTCACAAGTGATATTCTTTATTGGGTATATGCTAACGGTGGTGGTTTTCTGTCACCTTTTTCACCCACCATAACTATATATATATATATATATATATATATACACCAGCTATTAGGGTTCTAATGGCGGATTTATTCAGTACATGACTATAATGTCTCTTTAGAGATAGTCAGTGATTAATGCGCTCCAGCGCTGGATCCATTTTGTTCATAAAATACAAATGGGTACACAGAATAGGGCTAGTGAGATAATGAAAATATTGTCCTCTGTGGGGCCAAAATATCCCTGAAGATGGGGTTAGCAATGAAGCCCCTATGTAATCCTCATAGGGATGGTCCCTTGGTTCACAATATGACAAAATAATAGATAAACATTACTCACATATTGCCCAATCTGATGTCCTG
>WSYH01012167.1:0-19364 GCA_036426205.1 Ascaphus truei | reverse complement strand
CTCTGGACATAGTGACCTGACTGGCTTCAGGGGCCCCATGATTTCCCTGAGCATGGAGAGAGCAGGGCTGCTGCTAGGGGGCTTGGCCCTTTCCTCCATCCTGATTGGCGGCTGTTGGGTAATGCAGCCAGTCAGGAGCCTGGGGGAGGGGCCAAGGAGAGGAGTAAACTGCATTGAGCCGGAGAGAGGGGTGTGTGTGTGTCTCGAGTGCGTCGCACCATTCACCATTGTGTCCAGCATTTTTGGAGAAGCCGCCTGGCCACCCTACTCCCAGCAGAGGTGATAAGGTCAAATACAAGAAATTCTAATTACTTGGAATAGAAAAGAAAAAGATGGAGATGACATTGATCTAATGATATACAGTCAGTAAGGAAGGCGGACACTCTACTGTAATAGGAAAAAAATATCAGTGCGCAGCTAATAACTAGTAAACAGAAAATAACCAGTGAACAGTGCACCGTGACTTAAACAAACAATATTGTGGACCTTAAAAGTGGATCTTGTATTAATCGTGAGTCTGCAGCCTTTCTTGGGGGTGGCTCGACACCCCAGGAACAGACAAAACAAAAAGACAAGGCGCACAACGCACATAGTGTAATACGGTTAAAATAGTGACTTTATGGTTAAAAGTAAATATATCTGCGTACATCAAGTAAGAATCAACAAGCAGTTGGTATATTGGTTTACCACACCAGAAGATGACACTGTGCAGCACCCTCGGATGGATCTCAGCATGCAGAGGATCAGGAAGCGTCTTATCTGTCCCTTTGCAGCATCCTCCGTTTGGGGGTAGTGTGGGTGAGTCTCTTGTAAAGAAAGCCCCACAGCACACAGCTCTCTGGATGGTAGTGGAGCCGCAAGAATTGCAATTCCCTGAAGAAGTAACCTAGTGTTACGAAACGCGTTGGAAGAGAGGTGTCTATGCTCTTCTCCCCCCATCCTGAGTGATCGTGGACACTGTTTATTAGCCGCCTGCTAAGTATCCCTTCCCGCTGCCAAGCACTGCTAAACTGACACGCACGCTGTGCGTTCCACGAGAAGCATCGCGGAAGCTGCGGAGCGACTCGTGACGTCATCGCCGAGCGCACAGTGAGGAAGTGGCGGCAAACGGTACAAAGATCTACGGACGCTGAATCTTGCGGCTCCACTACCATCCAGAGAGCTGTGTGCTGTGGGGCTTTCTTTACAAGAGACTCACCCACACTACCCCCAAACGGAGGATGCTGCAAAGGGACAGATAAGACGCTTCCTGATCCTCTGCATGCTGAGATCCATCCGAGGGTGCTGCACAGTGTCATCTTCTGGTGTGGTAAACCAATATACCAACTGCTTGTTGATTCTTACTTGATGTACGCAGATATATTTACTTTTAACCATAAAGTCACTATTTTAACCGTATTACACTATGTGCGTTGTGCGCCTTGTCTTTTTGTTTTTTGGACACTCTACTGTACATGGGCCAAATAATTGACATTAGTTCCTGTGTTTCACGTCAGTGTGATGTGTTTTATGCCATACGAGTGACTTGCAAACAGTCAGCTTTAAACATCTGCCATCTGCTTTTGGTCTCCTCGCTGTAGGGTGACAGAGGTTTGGAAGGTCAACAGGGAACTAAAGGCGACCAAGGCGAAAAGGGGGATAGAGTAAGTATTTCCATGCACGGCCGTGCGAGCTCACACACGGTGACAGAGGGGACACTGTAATAATGCAGAGTGACAGCATCACACGGGGTAAATAGTTTGTATTGACGTATTTTTAATTTCTCCAAATCTACTCCCGTACCTATGTAAAAATAGAACAATGCTTCGTCAGGGTACTTAGATTGTAAGCTTTTGGGGCAGGGTACCCCCTGGGCTTACGTTATCATTTACTTCCCTGCTCTTATTCCCATTGATTTGTCATTAATTTTCCCCTGTATTGTCATTTTGTACAGCACTGCGTACACTGTTAGCGCAATGTAACTGAAAATAAGACAACTGGGCTTACTTTTGGACCCATTTTGCAGCACTGTAATAGCCATGCCATGAAGTTCTAGTGACCACACACACACACACACACACACACACACACACACACATACACGAGAACAATGTGTTCTGCAGATTGTAATACATTTTATGGGTCAAGCATGAAAGTGATTTATCTATAGGACACGAGCCCCACATGTTGAGTCTTCTGATATTTTAACATAATCTGGCCTTAAACACTCTCACGTTGCTACATCTGTAAGAACTTTCATGGTGGCGGCTCAAAAAAAGGCAGTTCGTTCGAAAGAGTCAAAGCTTCTCACTGCTCTTTTCCAAGGGTGTTGTTGGAACAGTTGGTCCGTCCGGCCCCAGAGGACTTGATGGATCCTCAGGTGTTCCGGGTCCTCCAGGTCCACTTGGCCCTAAGGGCCCCGAAGGTCTTCAGGGACAGAAGGTAGGAACACTGAACCTTCCTGATATAACAATTCAAAGTCCTGGGTGGATTCTGGTGCTCAAGAGGAATAAGGGACATGGAAAAGATCACTCAAATAACACGTGAAATATATCATGTAGATTTCAGAGCTCCCTTAGGACTTCAATAATAGCAAATATATGCTAAGGCTTGGAAAGATTGTAGAAGATATCTTTTAATTACCCTATATGGTGACCAGGAACCAATGGCGTCATAAATCTCTTCAAATCGTGCATATATATCAGTGCAGTCTTATATCTAGGATAGTCCACAAGTGGAATTTTCCCCAAGACATGACACTCACATGCTCATGAGCCTTATCGACCATTCCGGGCGTCGTTGTGAGCTCCTTGGTGTGCAAATCTTCTTGATTCTGGAACACGGAGAAAAATATGTCAGTGCTGTGCACTGCCAGCCAAAAACAAAAAGACTCGAGAGGTGAACTCCACTAAAAAGGAATTTATTTTGACATGGATAAAAACTGAGGTAAAGAAGATCACCTATGCGTTTCGTGCTCAAGAGCGAAATGCGTAGGTGGTCTTCTTTAACTTCGTTTTATCCATGACAAAATAAATTAATTTTTAGTGGAGTTCGCCTCTCGATTCTTATGTTTTTGGCTGGTAGTGCCCGGCACTGGCATGTTTTTCACCTGATAGAACACCTGAGATGTAGAATATTCTGCAATAACCAGTGCCAGCCATATGAATATTATATGGAAATTTACCAGAAAATACCGATTGATGTGCTCTGGCAGTATTACGAGTGTGATAAAGCTATACAGGCTGTGAGAAGCACAAAGAGGCATTTGAGCAAACAAACTGTCAAGGAATAACCTGAGATAGGTTACAAAGTTAAACCCATGTTGCAGAATGCATGAAAATTTTCCTTTTCATTTGAATTCCTGTTTCCTCCACTACTAAGCATGGAGACTGTAAGAAAGCCTATTGGCCTCCCCCTCCTAAAAATAGAGTATGTATGAAAAAGTTATATGACATCTTCTGAGTAAAGCTCTCTGAAAGTTAGCTATTCGGAGAAGAAGGTTAAATGCCTTATATGTAAGAAGCTATTCATACAATATGTCAGATAGACAAAAGATCTTAAGTCCTTGCAAAGAAATGCACTTAGAATAAGATAGGCCTACATCATGTAATATTAATGTATAAGAGACTAGTCAAGAGCAAGGTAAGTGAGAGAGGAGTCATCAACGAAGGAGTCACCAGTCACCATCTAGGAGAACGCATCTCATCTTGACGTGAATACCATATGTCTGTAAGTAAATTGGAAGAACAAAGCTTCTTTATCTGCCAAAACGTGAGTGCTGAAATGTATTTATCTCAGAAGAAAAGAGATTTAACAGAGACTGTGATGGCAGATGCACTAGATATCTTCAAGAAAAAGATAGACATTTTTGTTTTACTACATTTAACATAAATGGAACTTTATGGATATATGTATTTTTTCAACCTCATCTGCTCTGTAACTAGAAGTAAAATATACAGCTTCATCTTAGTCGGAATGTTCTAGTCTTGTAGTTGGAAGACTGCGTTACTGTGAATTAGAGCAACATAGTAACATTTCGGTCAAACTTCTGTGATGGAGCTGCGATTTCCAACCCTTAGAGTCGGATATTCTCACACATAATAGCAGCTGGGAGTTATTACAAGTCCGGATAGAACTTGTTCTTATTGATACTCCTCAAAAAGACCACTTTACGTGCATTGTACTGTACTTGTTCTCTTCTCTTGTCAGGGTGATAGGGGCCCTCCGGGAGAGTCCGTTATGGGACCCCGTGGAATCCCGGGAATATCAGGGGAGCGAGGAGACCAGGTGTGGAAGCATTTGATTTGTTCCTGTGCATTGACTCGCATGGCTATGCAATGATCTGTCTTTCTGTCGTACAAAGTACTGAGCTTTTCCTCATGACCTTAAACTTGGAGATTTTCACAAGTTCTTCTGCTTTTTATGAAAGTTGCCGGTTTTTCCAAACACTCGCACGTCAGAAAATAATCCACTGGGACAAATTTCCTGTCCTGTGACACCTATTCTAACCACTGTTTTAGGGCAACATCGGACCGGACGGTACCAGGGGAGAAAAGGGAACTCCAGGAATGACGGTGAGCTGAGGTTTTTAGTTTATATATTCAGGCTATACTGGAATAAGACTGTATATTTAATCATCTGTATGGTATCTCTGGGACGCAGATTGCACTTTAATTTTTTATTACAAAGAATGTATTTTTATGCAGTGGTTAGTGCGTACTGTATGTGCTATTATATAGTAGATTTTACAGGTACAAAGAGCCTATACAATGAATGCAGCATTGGGTATTTTTGTCTGTTGCATACATTTGGCTACACTCAGTAGCTCTCCTTTTGTCACAAATATATATATGATGTGATGGGTTCTGGGGTAAGAGCTTGCTGGGCTTGTGTGTTCACAAAGAGCTTATAATCTAATTTGTAGTGCTGGAGATAGCCAGTCATGAGAAGTTAGTACTGAGATGTGAACCAAGTTCTCCCACTTCAAAGATTGTGCTTTGGTCACTATGCCACACGTAGGGGGTACTCACATTTGATGCCTAAAATGGCATCCCCCTCATTCTCCAGACCAATGGTGCTCAACTCCAGTCCTCAAGACCCCCAATAGGTTAGGTTTTAAAGAAATCCCTGCTTCAGCACAGGTGGCTCAGTCTTCAATGGAGCCACTGATTGAGCAACCTGTACGGAAGTTGGGATAGCCTTAAAACCTAATCTATTGGGGGGTCTTGAAGACTGTAGTTGAGCCCCCCGGCTCCAGACCTCTGCCCTGCAGCTGCTGATAACCAATGTGTTCAGTTGCTACATTGCAGGCAATTGATGACGTTTCTCCTTGTTGCCCTCAGGAAGATGAGGTCCGGGGCTTCGTCAGGCAGGAAATGAGCCAACACTGTGGTGAGTCAAAGGACCAAATCTCCCAGTAGATCCCATGGCATGCACTGATTTGTGTTTGTGACACGTCATTGTCATTACTATCATGCCATTGCAGCAGCAGTGCCACCAGTTTGGACATGAGTGAGTAAATAACACTATAGGTGACCCTCGTAACTATGGCCTGAGAGAGTCACTAAATATTGTGGAACATGTCACCTGGGGCTGCCATTGTTCCACATGTTTCTGAGTATTTCTGAGTGACATTAATTGTCAGTGTAATTTATTATTATTATCATTTATTTGTGAAGCACCAACATATTTCCCAGCGCGGTATAATGGGGGTACAGAGTGTATATGTATAGTACAAAAATAAACAGTTATATACAGGTGAGGACAAGCACGCACAAATAGGTACAAAGAGGTAATGAGGGCCCTGTACGTGAGAGCTTACAGTCTAGAGGGAATGAGGGACAATGTTGAAACAAGAAGCTAAGGTGGCTGCTGATTGTAGGATAAGGTGTGCTCAGGTTAGAAAAGGGGTGCGCAAACTGGGGGCGCGACATTTTCTAGGGGGGCATGGTGTTTACAGAGGACCCGCGCTCTTCCCCAAAGCATTTAAATTAAATGCCAGTGCAGTGCGCAAGGCCTCTCTCTCTCTCTCTGTAAGTTCCCTTACCTTGTCTCTGGCGATGCAGTGCCAAATTACGCCACGAGGGTCACGTGATGCCGTATTGCCAGTGTTCGACAAACCTATACATTTGCACGCCCCGGGCGAGTGGATTTAACATCGTGGCGAGCTCCTATTGGCCCAGGCATCACACGTTTGGTACTAGGTGGCGAGTAGATTTTTTTGTTGGGCGAGTAGATTTTTTGGTGATTTGTCGACCACTGCGTATTGCCATGGCAAGCTGGGGGGGGGAGTCTGATGGTGCGTGGTAAGGAATTCCAGAGAGATGGGGCAGCATGGGAGAAGTCTTGTAGGCGGGAGTGAGAGAAGGTAATAAGGTGGGAGGAAAGGCGGATGTTGTGGGGAGAATGTAGGGGACATACAGATGCAACTGACGGTTTTAGACCACTTGCCAAGGAAAATCTGTGACCATTTCACAGTAACTCCTGAGATGGGCCACAGAAGGCTGTAATGGCCCATCGGATTAACAAAGCGGGGTTCCCTGCGTTTGAATGGGACTCACCGCCCGGTAGGATTCACACAATGTGAGTCCCATTCAAATGCAGGGACCGTTCTGTGATAATCCGATGGGCCATTACTCTGGCTGCAGGAATCTCACAGCATTAGACTGGTTTTATTGCAGAATTGTCAAGTCAGGCGGCCTACAACCAGCAGTTTCATCTGTAGGTACTGTATGTATTTGTGGATGAGGGCAGAGATGTAAGGGGCAGTCATGGAGACCTTTGTAAGGCCGCGGGCATCCGCGCTCACGCTCGGCAGTGAGCCCCTGCAGCCGCAATGAGAGCGGCTTTAGCAGGGGCTCGCGCACGCTTCCGCAGGCGTGTGGAAGCGTAGCCGACATTTCAATTTTAGTTTCTGCGCTCGCGGGAGCGCAGGGCCGGTCACGTGAGCGGTTCGCCCAATGAGGGCGAGCCAGCTCTGTGACATCACTGGCCCGCCCCCCCCCCCCGACACGCCCCCGGATGGCGCGTGAACTAAGGCCAGGGAAAGCACCCGCTTTCCCTCAGCCTCAGCGCGCCTCCGCACGGCTGCAGTCTCTATGGACTCAGCCTAAGTCATTACTAAGGTTTTACATTTCATTTTAGAGGCATTGGGAAGCCAGTGTAGGGATATGTGTAGTGGAGCAGTAGACGTGTTGCGGTGAGTGAGGTAGATGAGTATTTTGGACGGATTGGTGTTGGGAATGGCATTAAAATAATGTTGTCAGACGCCCAAAAAGTACTATTAATCAGAACCAACGCTAAGATATTAACCACATGTAGAGCTGCTCACTTACCTACTGGAGTCACTGCTACCCACAGTGATTCTTGCGTTGGCATTGCTGTTTTTAGTGCAGTGGTGTCGCAGAGTACAGAAATTGTATTTATACATTAGAAGCCTCCGCATCCACATCTTCAGAAGTAACTTTGGTGATCTCAAACGGCATCTAAAGAGGGTGCAACAAAATGATCATCAAAATCCTGTTGCATACTGTACAATGCTTACACAGTCTCAGGGGTAGAGTGGAACAGGGGTAGAATAACTGGGGTGTCTGCTGTGGGTAATTGGATCTCCATAGATGTTTGACATACTGTATCTGGGGATTAAGGCACGGGTTCTCAACTTCAGTCCTCAAGACCTCAAGTCTTCGACTGAACCCCTGATTGAGCCACCTGTGCTGAAGCTGGGATATCCTTAACTCCAGACCTTTTGGGGGGTTTTGAGCACTGGATTTGAGAACCCTTGGATTAAGGTATAAACCGGGATGGAACTAACCTGTTGTTTCTTTGTTTCAGCCTGTGGAGGTCAGTTGACATCTGTAGTAAATCCTGTGGGTAAAGTGTTATTTCTCTTTTTCCATCATATCATGACATTTATAGCTCAGGTAAAGAAGGAAACAAAAGGGGGAAAATGAGTTTGGTTTGATTTCACCATTATTTGCACAATTCGTGCCCTGACTGTATTAGGAGAATTAACTTCTGCTGCTGCTGGCATCAAAGCCACTGAACCCAGGGTGGAACATCTCATATTTGTGCCACTCATATTGATATGAATGTCAGTACATACATATTAACCATTTCAGTGCCATGTTGGTCTATGCAGCTCTACTGAGAACCTCTCATTCTCATTATAAATGCCCCCCTTAGAATGCACAAGTCTTGCTCATTGAAATCAGAATGACACTATTACAATAGATTGTTTCATTCATTCTGATGCTTTATGGAGTATGCTGCAGAGCCTCTGGCACTGAAGGGTTAACTTTGCACTACAACTCACCAACTCACCAACTCACTAACTTAGAATGAGAATAACCAGCCTGACATCACCTGGCTTTGCCCGTGTCCTTCTTGTGTATATGGACCTGGGTTTGTGTCTCAGATAACTCTACCTTCATTCCTCTATTAACATCACAATTATTTCATTGTATTCCTCGTATTAATCCCTTGCACGTTAAACTGGCTCCTGACCGTGTGTTTTAAATAAGAGTACATTAAAAAAAACCTCAGAAAAATAAGGAATGATCAATAAAAAGCATAAGCACATACTGAGAATTGGCCCATTTGTAAGTTTCCTCTCTAAATTCCAGGCACTGTCACCTGTTGTTATTGTATTATTGTTCGTATGTTTAAAGCACCAGTTTCTTTCCAACATTGAACAAAACATATTGAATGAAACTACTCGCCCTGGTGTGAGTGTTGAACAGTTTGTTTGGTGCAGCGGTAAATCGGGGGTCCTTAAAACCAAATCAAAAGTTCCAAATCTGTTGGCTCTTAACCAGAAGAATGGTATTAGGCGCTCCTATATAGAGTGTGACTTAAATAATTGTTATTTAACCATAGTGCGGACTGTGTATACTTTTAAAATGTATTTGTACAAGTAAAAGCGCACTTACATAGACATATAAAGCATGGGCACACAAAACTATAGATGAGTGGCGTCTGGTTGCCTCACCGCTCCGCCTAATGCGTGGAGACGGTGTCTTCTCCTGCAGTTTATGTTATGTTTTGTTTATTTGTTTATTTTAGTTAAAGGTTTGGAGCTGGGGGTCTCTGAAATGAACACAATTCACACACACACACACACACACACACACACACACACACACACACACACACACACACACACACACACACACACTTCTAGTGTAGTATGAGAAAATGGTGCTTTGATATTACCTTCTTGATACTGTGTTGCGATAACACACTTGTAGACTTTCTGTTTTTGTTAATGTTTACTCTTTGACACATCTCAGTAAAGTTTGCAGCCACGGTCCCAGATATCCCATACATTGTGTATCTGAGCTGGCCCCGACCTTGAACACTGACCTTGAACAATGACCTTGAACAATGACCTGCATATGACTTGTGATACCTTGATGCATGTAATCATTTCCCGTGTCCACATTAACCTGCCCCTTCCTCCTGCCCCCAGTTTGAAGTCTGTGTTATGTCCTTACACCTCCCAGGTTTTCTTTCCAACTATCCATCTCCCCCATCGCACCCGTCTGTTAACTCACGTCTAGTCCCAGCCCTAAAGTTCTCACACATTGATGAAGATGAGGGTGAGTTGTGTCTTTTAGGCTTTGCTGCAGCAGATGGGCTAGTTAGCATTTGTAGTCACACAGAGATGCTTTGCTGCTTTACAAATGAACCACGTATTGTGTACACAGCACACATCACTGCCATCTTCATAGAAATGCTTGTGTCCTGGCTCCTCGCCTATGTTCTATGCTGGCATGAAGCGCTTTTCTCTGTCTGTCTAGAAAGCAATAGCCCCAGTAGTCCATTCATCCCCACATAGAAAGCAATCGCTTTCAAATGAATTAGGCTCTACAATTAACAAAGAAAGAAAATAGGGGGGGGGGAAATAAAATATTAGCTAAAATTTGAGTTCTGAACTCACAATTTTTTACAGAGCTCCAGATTTTGGAAGTACTCTGTAACCCCCCGGAGTGCACTCTGTGCCTTACTGCGGCTTTGAGGTGGCGTCATTTGTCCAAGTTGTGTACACATAACAGTGATGCACAGGAGAACAAGATATACAAGGTGAGGGCAACTCCAGTCCTCAAGAGCCACCAACAGGTCAGGTTGTCAGGATATCCCTGCTTCAGCACAGATGGTGCAGTCGAAGACTGCGCCACTAATTGAGCCAGCTGTGCTGAAGCAGGGATATCCTGAAAACCTGACCTGTTGGTGGCCCTTGAGGACTGGAGTTGCCCACCCCGTGATAGATCAAGGGGACAAGGCTCCAAGATTTGCTCCTGACTCCTCTTCCAGCTCTCTCCTTGTTGCACGGCCAGCCGCTCGCCACTACAATAGGTGCAGAAATGAAGCAACAGAGCAGGAACCGTTCTGAAGCGGCACAAAATCAGCCAAGCATTTGGAAGATGTCCTTCGTTCTCTCTCCCATTCCTTGTTTTCATGGAATCCACTGCTTGGGACTATTGCAATTTAACGAAGAACCTCCTAAGACTGTTTTTATGCTCTGTCCACTTGGATTTTCCCAGGGTGGTATTGCCATTGTGAGCATGCATGCATGTATTCCCCCCCGTAATAACCTGCTCACCAAAGAAACGCTTGTGATCTAGATGCTTGGTGCATATAGATTACAGGGTCATGTTTAAGGTCAAATTTGGCACTGGGATTCTAAGTTGGTTCTCCTACTTCACACCGGTGCATTCCCCACTACACCAAGTCTACTCTCCCCTTGGAGCAGGGGGGGGGGGCTCAACTCCAGTCCCCAAAGGCCACCAGCAGGACAGGTTTTAAGGCTATCCCTGCTTCAACACAGGTGGCTCAATCAGTGCTTCAGTCATTTTGATTGACCGCCTGTGCTGAAGCAGGTATCCTTAAAACCTGCCTGTTGTGGCCCTTTAGCTCTGGAATTGAGCCCCCTGCCGTGGAGACTTTTCTTGAGCTTTCACGCTGCTCCTTCTGTTTCACGCTGCTCCTTACATTTGACGCCCGCTCTTTCCACGCTGCTCCTTCTGTTTGACGCCCGCACTTTCACGCTGCTCCTTACATTTGAGCCCCGCTATTTCGCTGCTCCTTCTGTGCGCCCGCTATTTCACGCTGCTCCTTACATTTGACGCCGCTCTTTCACGCTGCTCCTTCTGTTTGACGCCGCCGCTTTCCCGTCCCGCCTCCCTCCGTTTGCGCGCCCGCTATTTCACGCTGCTCCTTACATTTGACGCCCCTCTTTCACGCTGCTCCTTCTGTTTGACGCCGCTTTTTCACGCTTGCTCCTTACATTTGATGCCCGCTATTTCACGCTGCTCCTTATTTGATGCCGCTCTTTCACGCTGCTCCTTCTGTTTGACTGCCGCTATTTCGTATATCACATTATTTCATTGTATTCCTCGTATTAATCCCTTGCACGTTAAACTGGCTCCTGACCGTGTGTTTAAATAAGAGTACATTAAAAAAACCTCAGAAAATAAGGAATGATCAATAAAAAGCATAAGCACATACTGAGAATTGGCCCATTTGTAAGTTTCCTCTTAATTCCAGGCACTGTCACCTGTTGTTATTGTATTATTGTTCGTATGTTAAAGCACCAGTTTCTTTAACATTGAACAAAACATATTGAATGAAACTACTCGCCCTGGTGTGAGTGTTGAACAGTTTGTTTGGTGCAGCGGTAAATCGGGGGTCCTTAAAAACAAATCAAAAGTTCCAAATCTGTTGGCTCTTAACCAGAAGAATGGTATTAGGCGCCTCCTATATAGAGTGTGACTTAAATAATTGTTATTTAACCATAGTGCGGACTGTGTATACTTTTAAAATGTATTTGTACAAGTAAAAGCGCACTTACATAGACATATAAAGCATGGCACACAAACTATAGATGAGTGGCGTCTGGTTGCCTCACCGCTCCGCCTAATGCGTGGAGACGGTGTCTTCTCCTCGCAGTTTATGTTATGTTTTGTTTATTTGTTTATTTTAGTAAAGGTTTGGAGCTGGGGGTCTCTGAAATGAACACATTCACACACACACACACACACACACACCACACACAACACCACACACACACACACCACCACACACACCCACACTTCTAGTGTAGTATGAGAAATGGTGCTTTGATATTACTTCTTGATACTGTGTTGCGATAACACACTTGTAGACTTTCTGTTTTTGTTAATGTTTACTCTTTGACACATCTCAGTAAAGTTTGCAGCCACGGTCCAGATATCCCATACATTGTGTATCTGAGCTGGCCCCGACCTGAACACCTGACCTTGAACAATGACCTTGAACAATGACCTGCATATGACTTGTGATACCTTGATGCATGTAATCATTTCCCGTGTCCACATTAACCTGCCCCTTCCTCCTGCCCCGTTTGAAGTCTGTGTTATGTCCTTACACCTCCCAGGTTTTCTTTCAACTATCCATCTCCCCCATCGCACCCGTCTGTTAACTCACGTTAGTCCCAGCCCTAAAGTTCTCACACATTGATGAAGATGAGGGTGTGAGTTGTGTTTTTAGGCTTTGCTGCAGCAGATGGGCTAGTTAGCATTTGTAGTCACCACAGAGATGCTTTGCTGCTTTACAAATGAACCACGTATTGTGTACACAGCACACATCACTGCCATCTTCATAGAAATGCTTGTGTCCTGGCTCCTCGCCTATGTTCTATGCTGGCATGAAGCGCTTTCTCTGTCTGTCTAGAAAGCAATAGCCCCAGTAGTCCACCTTCATCCCCACATAGAAAGCAATCGCTTTCAATGAATTAGGCTTACAATTAACAAGAAAGAAAATGGGGGGGGGGAATAAAAATATTAGC
This sequence comes from Ascaphus truei, assembly GCA_036426205.1. NCBI lineage: Eukaryota > Metazoa > Chordata > Amphibia > Anura > Ascaphidae > Ascaphus > Ascaphus truei. The sequence continues at coordinate 6,559 of WSYH01012167.1, read as the reverse complement.
AAAATTTGAGTTCTGAACTCACAATTTTTTACAGAGCTCCAGATTTTGGAAGTACTCTGTAACCCCCCGGAGTGCACTTGTGCCTATGCGGCTGGGTGAGGTGCGTCATTTGTCCAATTGTGTTACACATAACAGTGATGCACAGGAGAACAAGATATACAAGTGAGGGCAACTCCAGTCCTCAGAGCCACCAACAGGTCAGGTTGTCAGGATATCCCTGCTTCAGCACAGATGGTGCAGTCGAAGACTGCGCCACTAATTGAGCCAGCTGTGCTGAAGCAGGGATATCCTGAAAACCTGACCTGTTGGTGGCCCTTGAGGACTGGAGTTGCCCACCCCTGTGATAGATCAAGGGGACAAGGCTCCAAGATTTGCTCCTGACTCCTCTTCCAGCTCTCTCCTTGTTGCACGGCCAGCCGCTCGCACTACAATAGGTGCAGAAATGAAGCAACAGAGCAGGAAACGTTCTGAAGCGGCACAAAAATCAGGCCAAGCATTTGGAAGATGTCCTTCGTTCTCTCCCCAGTCCTTGTTTTCATGGAATCCACTGCTTGGGACTATTGCAATTTAACGAAGAACCTCCTAAGACTGTTTTATGCTCTGTCCACTTGGATTTTCCCAGGGTGGTATTGCCATTGTGAGCATGCATGCATGTATTCCCCCGTAATAACCTGCTCACCAAAGAAACGCTTGTGATCTAATGATGCTTGGTGCATATAGATTACAGGGTCATGTTTAAGGTCAAAAGAAGTTGGCACTGGGATTCTAAGTTGGTTCTCCTACTTCAACACCGGTGCATTCCCCACTACACCAAGTCTACTCCCCTTGGAGCAGGGGGGGGGGGCTCAACTCCAGTCCCCAAAGGCCACCAGCAGGACAGGTTTTAAGGCTATCCCTGCTTCAACACAGGTGGCTCAATCAGTGCTTCAGTCATTTTGATTGAGCCGCCTGTGCTGAAGCAGGGATATCCTTAAAACCTGACCTGTTGGTGGCCCTTTAGCACTGGAATTGAGCCCCCCTGCCGTGGAGACTTTTCTTGAGCTTTCACGCTGCTCCTTCTGTTTCACGCTGCTCCTTACATTTGACGCCCGCTCTTTCACGCTGCTCCTTCTGTTTGACGCCCGCACTTTCACGCTGCTCCTTACATTTGACGCCCGCTATTTCACGCTGCTCCTTCTGTTTGCGCCCGCTATTTCACGCTGCTCCTTACATTTGACGCCGCTCTTTCACGCTGCTCCTTCTGTTTGACGCCCGCTCTTTCCCGCTGCTCCTTTTCTGTTGGAACTCCGCTCTGTCACGCTGCTCTACATTTGATGCCCGCTATTTCACGCTGCTCCTTACATTTGATGCCGCTCTTTCACGCTGCTCCTTCTGTTTGACGCCGCTATTTCACGCTGCTCCTTACATTTGACGCCCGCACTTTCACGCTGCTCCTTACATTTGACGCCGCTATTTCACGCTGCTCCTTACATTTGACGCCCGCTCTTTCACGCTGCTCCTTACATTTGACGCCGCTCTTTCACGCTGCTCCTTCTGTTTGACGCCCGCTATTTCACGCTGCTCCTTCTGTTTGACACCGCTCTTTCACGCTGCTCCTTACATTTCACGCTGCTCCTTCTGTTTGACGCCCGCTCTTTCACGCTGCTCATTACATTTGACGCCCGCTATTTCACGCTGCTCCTTCTGTTTGACGCCCGCTATTTCACGCTGCTCCTTCTGTTTGACGCCGCTCTTTCACGCTGCTCCTTACATTTGACGCCCGCTATTTCACGCTGCTCCTTCTGTTTGAAGCCCGCTCTTTCACGCTGCTCCTTACATTTGACGCCCGATCTTTCACGCTGCTCCTTACATTTGACGCCCGATCTTTCACGCTGCTCCTTACATTTGATGCCGCTCTTTCACGCTGCTCCTTACATTTGACGCCCGCTCTTTCACGCTGCTCCTTACATTTGACGCCTGCTCTTTCACGCTGCTCCTTACATTTGACGCCCGCTATTTCACGCTGCTCCTTACATTTGACACCCGCACTTTCACGCTGCTCCTTACATTTGACGCCTGCTATTTCACGCTGCTCCTTCTGTTTCGCACCCGCCCTTTCACGCTGCTCCCTGCGGTGTTTTTTCCTGCAGGGCGGGAGCTGCGAGTTGTGGTGAATACCAATGACCCTGATTATGAGCATGTATACACGGTGGAGGATTACACGGATGCCACGGAAGATGAGGATGGCACAGAGAGCACTCTGCTGGCAGACGGTCAGTGCTCGGCTCTCCATCTGAATGGCATAAAGGGCTGAGTGGGTGCTTGGGGAAACACGTTAACCCCTCTCCCACATTGATACAATGTAATGCTAACCATGCACACCCCACTTCACAGAATACATATTACCATAAAGGAAGTTACAACACTAGAGGGGCATAAAAAATAAACACACAATTGGCAAAGGAATCCTTACTCCAACCATTCCATGAGATAGGACAGGGGTGCGCAACTCCAGTGCTCAACCCCCCCCCCCCCCCAACAGGTCAGGTTTTCAGGATATCCCAGCATCAGCACAGGTGGCTCAATCTGCCCCTGCTTCCGCACAGGTGGCCCAATCAAAGGCTCAGTCACTGAGCCTCTGATTGAGCCACCTGTGCTGAAGCCGGGATATCCTGAAAACCTGACCTGTTGGCGGGTGCCTTGAGGACTGGAGTTGAGCCCCCCCTGAGGTAAGAGACTGATAAAGAGACAGGAGATGGTTTAGGTGCAGTGAGCAATAATACTGTAAAGTGATATCTAAAAAAACAAATTGATACTGGGATACACCAAAAAAGCCCCCCAGTCAACAGAATAGAACCCCTTACTTCAGGGAGCCCAACACTAAATAGGAAGACTTGTTGTTGACCATACTGGGACTCATGGTGATTAGGCAACACTCTGTGGTCAAATATATCAATCTCAAATAGCACAATTTAGGATCTATTTTCCGGAAGACGAGGGACCTAATTAAAAACGTCACTTTCCTCTCTCATTACAGATACGACCATAACAGCGCCTGTAGCAAATGAACGGCGTAAAAGAGATACTTCACAGGAAGGTACTAACGAGATATCTCTGCCGCGTCTCTCAACGTTCTTATCTGCATCATTTGTGTAACAAAAAAAGAAGAAAAAGAGTACATATAATCAGTATTTACATGGGGTTTCCTTGCCCAAGGCCCCCCGACTTTGGAAGAGCTAGGGTACAGGGCTCCCATTTATTTATGTGCAAACACAGCCATCCTGCTTCGGTTCACTGAATTTTCGAATTACATTTTTTCCTTTGTTTTGTCAAACAAATCTCAATTTCAATTGAAAATTCAACTACAAGGTATTAAGTAAAAAATAGCCGTGTTAGTTCAGCTGCAATCGTGCAGCGTAAATGTTGTAGAAATGGTGCCATTTCAGTCAACATTTTTCAAAAGTTGCATTAAAAATACCATGTCACCATGCCAACACTTTTTGTCAAACCTTGCTGGGGTTCCCCCCCCCCCCCCCCAACCCCCAAAACAGCCCATTTTGCAGCGTTCACCAACTGTTCTGAAAAGCTGACACATCCACAACTTCCCAACACTGGTTGCCTGGAAATCTTCCATGCTTGAAGCCGAGATAAAGAGATGTGCCTAAAGGAGGCACCAAAGATCCCTTCTAAGAGGCGCACAGCAAACCTTTATAATATAATTTGGTCAGGGGTGAATTGATATATACATAAAATAAAAAAGGTTTATTAAATAACTTCGTTAAAATCGTGTTGTGTAGTGTGATGTGTAACACATCACACTACACAACACGATTTTAACGAAGTTATTTAATAAACCTTTTTTATTTTATGTATATATCAATTCACCCCTGACCAAATTATATTATAAAGGTTTGCTGTGCGCCTCTTAGAAGGGATCTTTGGTGCCTCCTTTAGGCACATCTCTTTATCTCGCTTCTCCACTATAGTTAGTGAGGAAAGCGAAATCAAATTTCTCATTTCTTTCTTTCGTTTTAATTTTGGTTTTTAGCAAATCTTCACGATTAATTTCCTCCACTTTCCTCATTGCACTATCAAGCTTCTCTTCCCCATATTCCTTCTCTAGAAATCTTTTTTTAAGATAATCTGCCTGTTCGAGAAAAGTTTTATTGCCACTGCAGTTCCTTTATAGCCTTGTAAACTGTCCAGGTGGTACCCCATCCATCCACCTGGGCAGATGACAACTTGATCTCAGTATATAGTTGTTTTTGTCAGTCTCTTTAAAATAAGTTTTTGTTTTTATTTTATTTTCTTCAATAAAAATTACAAGGTCTAAAAAATTAACACTTTGTTGACTAAAACTGCTCGTGAATTTCAAATTGTTCTCGTTAACATCTAAGGAAGCTAAAAACTTTACCAGGGACTCTTGACCCCTTCTCCATATTAGAAACACATCGTCGATGAAACGGCGCCAGAGGACAAGGTCCGCCCCAGATTGCCACCTGGCCAGATCTTATCATCTTCCCAGACGGCCATAAAAAGGTTAGCATAACTGGGGGCGAACCTAGTCCCCATCGCCATTCCACATTTTTGAAGGTAGTATTCCTCTCCGTACCAAAAGAAATTATGGTTCAAAATGAACCTAATGCCATCTACAATAAAATCAATCTGTGTCTTGGTAAGATCTTTATCTCTAGATAGTACCTGTTTAATCGCTCTACACCCTTTCTCATGTTCTATTATTGTGTAGAGCGATGTAACATCGCAAGTGGCCATAATAAAATGTTCTTCCCATTTGACTTTACTAAGAGTATTGATCACATCTGTTGTGTCCTTCAAATAGGCCCTCTGCTGCACTACAAATTTTTGAAGAAATGTGTCTATGTACAGTGACAGATTTGCCATTAGTGAGTCAATCCCCGAGACTATAGGTCTGCCTGGGGGATTGACTACACTTTTATGGACTTTTGGTAGATGATAAAAGACTGGTAATTTAGATCTGTCACTGTACATGAACTTGTATTCATTTTCATTCAATATGTTCAACTCCCTCCCCTTATCCAAGAAGCATTTCAAATCCTCCGTAAACTTCCTTGTTGGATTGCTCTTTAATTTGGTATAGGTATTTACATCTCCCAATAGTCTGAGTGACTCTCTGTCATATTCCTCTCTGTCTAGCAGCACTACTCCCCCTCCTTTATCTGCTGGTTTTATGACCAGGTTTTCGTTTTCAGTTAAATCTTTCAAAGCTGTTTTTTCCTCTTTTGTAAGATTATTTTGCATTTTGCAATGCCTTGAGGCTAGATCTTCAAAATCTTTATTAATCATTTTGAAAAAAACTTCCAAATGGTCACCTTTAGCACAGTGGGGGTAAAAAGTAGATTTCGGCTTCAAATTCGTATGAATAATGCGTCTTTCTTCTAAGACCACTGGGGGAATTGTCTGTTCAGGCCTACATACTGACTCTCTCCCAAGGAAGTACCTTTTTACAGTCATCTTACGGAGGAATTTGTTCGCATCGATGAAGAGGTCAAAGGAACTATGGCCCCTCATCGGTGCAAAGCTCAATCCTTTTGATAGAACACTCTGCTGAGCTTTGTTAAGAGGCATTGAACTCAAATTAAAAATGTTTGTCTTTTTCACTTGCTGCTTCTAACGGGATTCTAACGTCCCTTTCTTTCCTTTCCATCCACCCCTTTCCTCCATAGGTGAACTAGAAGACTCTGTAACCATATGTGTCTTTTAGGTCTTTAGATTATAGTATGGGTTTTCAGATTGTGTATTTTTAATATCATATAGTGTTTTCTAATATTTTAATATTGTACCATTATATAATGTATTATGTACTGTTAAGTATTGATCATATGATATGTTTTTTTACCATTGTATAATATATATATATATTTGCTATATCCTGATACTAGGATTTATAATAGATTCCAATGCTGCTACTGTACCATCCCCTATGTATGAAGCATATAATTTTATAATGTGTATTAGTATAACTCTGGGATGTATTCACATCTTCATATTCATACTGATGGGATTAGACCCACCACTACCATTGAACTCACTCTTCTAACATATATATATTTTTAATACATAATATAAAAATATTTTTTTAATATATAATATAAAAATATTTTTTAAAAGTATTTTTTTAGATGTATATACATTTTATTATATCATTAACTATTTTGTAAACTGCGTATCCACTCTTTACCTCAAAGTCCTAGTTCATACATATACATTATACTGTGACAATTACTTATACTGCTGTATTTGCACATTATATCATACTACTAGAGTATTTCCCCATACATCCTTCTGGTTGTTTATTCCCCTTTTTAAATGATCATGTGAATACATCTAACCACGTTCTTAGATAGTTATAGGTTTCATGGCAGCATTTCATAGGTTAATAACACCGGCAATTAACCAGGGTATATAAGGTTAAGAATGAAGGGGGGTTCCATACTCCTGACGAAGCCAGCCATTCTATTGGCGAAACGCGTAGAGTGGACCTGCCTAGGAAGTGAGAGGATTGGTGCTGCGAGCTGTCAATCCTGTGCCGGACCGGAAG
>WSYH01012166.1:0-19364 GCA_036426205.1 Ascaphus truei | reverse complement strand
ATACGTACAATACAGATACAGATACAGTGATCAGATACAGGATACAGATACAGACCACAGATACAGGATACCAGATACAGGACATGGAACAGACACAGGACTCAGATCAGGATACGTACAGATCCAGATACAGGATTACATGCCACATATAACGACACAGATACAGGATACAGATAGACAGGATACAGAACAGGATCATAGATACAGGATACGATAGACAAAGATACAGATACGGATAAGGACTGGATACGGAAAGGTAAGAGTAGGGATACAGATACAGGACACAGATTACCAGGACACAGATACAGGATAGGAACATGGCTAGGTACGATATCAGATACATGATCAGATACAGATACAGTGTACAGATACAGTAACAGTTACAGATACGGACACCTATACAGGAACACAGATACAGGAACACAATAACAGTGACACAGATATAGGAACAGATACAGGTATAAGGATACAGGTACGATACCAGATACCGGATCTAGGCATACAGATACAGATACAGAGACAGGATACAGGACATGGGAACAGATAACAGGACACCCGATACAGGACCAGATACAGGGACACAGATACATGATCCAGATACAGGAACAGATACATACAGATACGTCTACAGGTCCATGACAGGACACCAGCTACAGGCCACAGATACAGGACACAGAAAAGGTTCAGGATCAGACAGCACGATACCGGATACAGATACAGATACAGAACAGGATAAAGATACGGTTTCAGGGATACAGGAACAGCAGATAGAGGACCCAGATTACAGGAACACAGTACAGGAATAGAATACAGGACACAGATACAGGTACAAGGGACACAGATATTTACTGCATACAAGGTAATGATTAGATCAGCCCACAGACCATCCACAACAGGATAAGGATACAGGACTAAAGATACAGGGACAGGATACATCGGATCAGATAAGTCCACAGGATACAGGATCAGGTACAGGATAGAACAGGACACCAGATACAGGATACATTACATAGACACAGCGATACAGCCAGATACTGACAAGGACCAGTACAGGATACAGTATGTACAGGAGTACAGGAAAGATAGTATATAGGACACAGATAAGATACAGCATACAGGAACGATTAGATAAGTGACACCAGATACAGACACAGGAACACAGATACAGGATACAGATACAGGACACAGATAACAGGATAACAGATACAGGATATAGATACAGGACACAGATACAGGATACAGATACAGGAAAATACAGGCAGGAAGATACAGTGTACAGCGGACCAGATACAGTAACAGATACAGGACACAGATACAGATATCGTACAGGACAAGATAAGGATACAGATACAGGATCAGGTACGATTGAATACAGGATACAGGTACAAGCATAACCGATAGTATACGATACAGGACAACGGAAACAGGATACAGGATACAAGGATAAGACACCGATAGATCAGTTACAGGATAGACCAGGATACGGTACAGGACTAACAGTAACAGGATACAGATACCGTGAACGGATACGATACAAGATACATATAAGCAATAAGTGATACCAGATACAGGATACAGGTACAGGATATAGATACAGGATACAGGTACAGGACACAGATTACAACACAGATTACAGGACACAGGATCAGGACTAACAGAACGATACAGATACAGGATACAGATACAGGATCAGATTACAGGATACAGAGTCAAGGAATACATATACAGGATACAGATACAGATACAGAAGATACAGGATACAGGTACAGGATAAGGATACAGAAGGACACATATAACAGGACACAGATCAGGAGACAGACCATGAATAGATACAGGACATGGATACAGCCTACCGAACAGGATACGGATAGAGGACTGGTAAGGATTCCAGGTTACATAGGATACATGACACATACAGGATACAGGTACATTGATCAGGTACAGGATTACCGATACGATACAGGACACAGAGCGTATGTCAGATACTAGGTACAGGATACCAGGTACAGATACAAGGATACAGGTAGGTACAGTAAGTATACAGAGAATACAGGACAGATACAGATAGATTTACAGATACAGGATACAGATACAGGACACATATAAGGACACGATCCAGGATACAGGCATATACAGGATCATGTACAGGATACGATAGGATACAGATACAGTGACACAGATACAGGGACACAGATACAGGACCATATCAGACACAGATACGGATACGGATCAATACAGATACAGGATACCAGTACATATGATACAGTACAGTATACAGATACAGGATACAGGACACAGATACAGGACACAGATACAGGATACAGATACAGGTACAGGATACAGGTACAGGATACAGATACAGGATATAGGATACAGATACAGGATACAGATACAGGATACAGGATCATGATACAGATCACGATACATTACAGGAACAGATACAGGACACAGATACTGATACAGATACATGATACAGATACAGGATACAGACTTACAGGATACAGATACAGGATACAGATACAGGTTCAGGATACAGGACACAGATACAGGACACAGATACAGGAACACAGATACAGGAAACACAGATACGTTCAGGATACAGGACACAGATACAGGACACAGATAGAGGACACAGATAACGGATCAGTACAGGATATATCCGGACACAGATACAGGATACAGGTCAGGACACGATACAGGATCAGGTTACAGGATTGATACAGGACACTATACAGGAGAACAGGATCATTTACTGTAACAGGATACGGATACAGGGTACAGGTATGCATAACAGACACATACAGATTCAGGTACAGGACACGGATACAGGTACAAGATATAGATACTGGACACAGATACAGGATACAGGTACAGGTTCATGATACAGGACACAGATACCAGTATACGATGCTACATGACACGATAGGTTTTCAGGAATACAGGACACAGCTACAGGATACAGATAGCGGATCAGATACAGGTTCAGGATACAGGACACAGATAGAGGACACAGATACAGGACACAGGTACAGATATAGATACAGGACACAGATACAGGTACAGGACACAGATACTGTACAGGATACAGGTACAGATGAGATCCGACACAGATTACAGAGACAGGATACAGTGATACCAGGATTTACAGTACACGATGACAGGATACAGTGTACAGGATATAGATACAGGACACAGATACAGGTACAGGACACAGATACAGGTACAAGATATAGATTACCGGACTCAGTACCAGGTATACAGTACAAGGATAACAGGTATCAAGGATAAGGTACAGGGATAGGATATACGGACACAGATCACAGGATACAGATACCGGTCAGGAATATAGATACAGGACCACAGATACAGGACACAGAACACCAGATACAGGGATACCATACAGGACACAAGTACAGAGTACAGATACACGGATATAGAGTAGCAGGACACGAGTAAGGATACAGAACAGGATCGCGTACCAGGACACAGATACAGGATACAGGTACACGGACCACAGATACAGACACGATTACAGGACACAGATACAGGATATAGTACAGGACACAGATCACAGGATTCAGGAATCAGAACAGGATACAGGTACAGGATATAGATAAGTGATACAGTGTTACAGGATACAGCTACAGGATACAGATACAGGACCTACGAAACCGGATACAGGATAGCGATACAGGACACAGATACAGGACACAGATACATGATAAGGTATAACAGGATACAGGACATGATACAGAGGAACAGGATACAGATACAAGATCATATACAGATACGGCTACAGGAACAGGATACAGGATACGGTCCTATTAGATAGGATACCGGTACAGACACGCATACAGGACAACAGATACATACACATGATACAGGATCAGATACAGGGATACAGATTACAGGATACGATACACGGAATACAGATACAGGTACACAGATCGGATACAGGTACAGGATACAGGACACAGATACAGGATACAGGTACAGGATACAGGATACGGAATATACAGGACAGACAGGATACAGATACAGTCAGATACATACTGGCATACAGGATACAAGATACAGATACGGAGGAGCTGATCGGATATTGTCAGGATTCGACACCAGAATACAGATACGGCTACGATGATCATGTAGCAGGACTACAGGTATCAGAACAGGACACAGATAGCGGATACATGTACAGATACAGGCAGGTACAGTAGAATACAGACAGATGAGGTACAGGTACACGGTGATTACAGGTGACAGGATTACAGGATACGTCGGATTACAGTACAGGTACGAGACAGATAAGACTGGTACAGGGATACGATACAGGAGTACAGATACAGGACAAGAACAGGATACGAGCAGGACACAGATACAGGATTATCTGTACAGGATACCAGGTATATGGATACAGATACAGGACCCAGATACAGGACACGATACAGGAACCAGATACAGGAACAGATACGATACAGGATCTCAAGATAACGATACCAGGTACTTGATACACGTCAGATACAGATACAGGATACAGGACACAAGATACATGCACAGACAGATACAGGATACAGGTACAGTACAGGATACAGGTACAGATACAGATACGGATATAGAGAACAGATACAGGATACAGTATACAGATACCAGGACATGGTACCATACACGATACAGATACAGGACACGATACAGGACCAGATATACGGAATACCAGATACATGATACAGATACACGGATACAGATACGGATTACAGATCAGGCAGATACAGTACAGGATACAGGAACACCGTGACACAATACAGGACACAGATACACAGTCAGACACAAGATCAGGTTCAGGATACCAGGACAACGATCAGGACACAGGATAGAGGAAAACAGATACAGGATAAGGTACAGTATAGATACAGGACACCAGGATACAAGGATACAGGTTACAGGACACAGATACAGATATACAGTACAGATATAGATAAGGACACAGATACGGAGAACAGGATACGAACAGGTATAGCAGATACAGGATACAGGTACAGTGATATAGATACAGACACAGACAGGTAGCGGATACAGGACACGATACAGGTACAAGATATAGATACTGGACACAGATACAGGATACAGGTACAGGATACAGGTACAGTGTACCATGGTACAGGATATAGATACAGGACACAGATACAGGATACAGAGAAGGATTGACAGGTACAGGATATAATACCAGGACACAGGACCCAGATACAGCGATCACGATACAGGATATAGATTACAGGACACAGACTAACAGGATACAGATACAGGATATAGATACAGACACGGAATACAGGATACACGATCACTGATAAGGTACAGGACACAGATACAGGATACAGGTACAGGAGTACAGGTAGAGCTAAGGGACACAGATACAGGATACAAGATACAGGATACAGATCAGGAACAAGTACAGGACTATAAGATTAACAGGACACGATACAGATACAGGATATACAGATACAGGATAAACGGTAGCGGATACTAGATCCCAGAGACAGCAGGATACAGATACAGGGTAGATAGCGGATACAGATACAAGGATACAGATAAGGATACAGTATATCAGGTACAGAATACAGATACTGACGGACACGAACGGAAAGGATAACATAGATACAGAACTCAGGATACAGGACACAGATACAGGACACAGATACAGGCTACAGGTACAGGATACAGGTACAGGATACAGATACAGGATACAGGACATGGATACAGATACGACACAAGATACAGGATACAGGTACAGGATACAGGTACAGGATACAGGAAAACAGGACCATGGAAATACAGGAACAGTACCAGAGAGACCCAGATACGGACACAGTCGGATACAGCATACAGATACAGATACGAGATAATCGGATAGGTACAGGAGTACAGATAGGAACAGGTCAGGTACTACAGAGAGGAACATACAGATAGGACATGGATTACAGATACAGGAACACGATACAGGACAACAGATACCGATACAGATACAGGATACAGAAACGGAAAGATACAGGTACGTACAGGACAGATTACAGTGATAAGGTAGCAGGACACCAGGTACAGGATACGATTAGGATAACGGGAGACAGGCACAGATACATGATACAGGATACAAGATATAGGATACCAGCGACACAATTACAGGACACAGATACCAGATAGATAGCAGTACAGGTATAGCAGGATAAAGGATACAATACAGGATACAGATACAGGACTGTTACATTTGTGCTCGCACAACAACACGGGACCGGGTCCGTCGGGCTGTGTGGGGTTATGTAATCACTGACCCATAGGTCCCGCAACTGATCTGGGTGCGCAAGTTCGTAGTAGGAGTAGCAGGGTCAGAGATGGAGAAGGAACATCGTCGTTATTAAAGCAGAGTTCGGCAAACAGGTAGTCAGGAGGTTCCCCGCATTCCAGATTAGGGAAGCGTGAGCGCGGAGTGCCTTCTACATAAGGAGCGGGCTCGGCCCAGATCGCCGGTCTCAGCAGAGGGGGAGACAGCAGGCTGGCCGAAGTACACACGGGGGGCAGCGTCGGGAAACCAGCTTCAGCACAGTAAAGTCACAAAGGGGGGGCAATCCTCGTGCTGGAGAATAGCAGCAGGCCTCAGTGAAACGAAGGGGAACACTCTAGTAGGGGAGAATGCAGCGAGTACCCAGTGCTGGCGAAAGCATTGATTCAGCACAGGAGTCAGGAACAGGTCCTCTGCGTGGAAACTAGCAGCAGGCCTCCGGATACTCAGGAACTGATGAAGAGACAGAGAGATGTTGTAGTACACAAGGAGACAAAGCCAGGGCAGCTTTTTGGCATAGAGCGTAACGTCCCAGAGAGGATTACAGGGGTTAAGGCAATAGTACCTGGAACCAGAGAGGAGATTTGGTCTCCGAATTGGGGACGTAAGGGGTTATCCTCTGAGCTACGAGGTGTCCTTAACTGGAGGACTACAGGGATTTACCAAGGGGCATCTAGGGCTTGACCCGCAGTGGTTAATAACAGAACAAAAGCCTCAAGGTTTAAGTTCAGGCTGTGTGAGACTCAGAAGAAGAGAAGCTGCCTCCGAAGAAGTGGGGTCATAGGGGGTTAGCCTCTTGTCCTAGGGACCTAACATAGTCTGCGGAACAAGGTTAACAATGGGGACCTCACAGAGCAGCGTAGCAGGGGTTAAACAGAGAAACATGGGGACAGAGCTTGAAATTTCTGGGTAGAAGGAGGGGCAAACAGGTTCATTCTCTGGTGCAAGGGAAGAACACTGACCTGGGGGAGGTGCAGGGATTTCGGGGGGCGTGGGGGGAACCTCATAGGCCTGACTTAGGAGGGTAAGACAGTAATAACCCTTGTAGACAAGACCCAGGGAGGTTAACTCAGAGAAATTTGAGATGAGAAACTTTGAGTAGGTTAGTTACACAAGGGACAAGCCAGGCGGCTTGTGGCAGGAGACAGTAACGCCCAGAAGGATTATCTTGGCTCTGATTCAGAGCCAAGCCAACATAGTAAGGTCAAGAGGATGGCCCAATCACAGGGATAGTGTTGTGGTGACATCCTGCGCAATGATGAGCACAAGGGCAGACAGATGCAATGAGAGGCAAGCACATGTGCCATTGATTGCCAGAGGAAAGCTTTTGCAACTGCAGAGAGTCCTCAAGGCTAACAAAAGCCAGTATGGCGGATCTCTTACAGAGCCCCAGAATAACAGGGATACAGATATCATGCTACAGCATACATGCATGCATTGACCAGGATCACAGATACAGGATACAGTCCACGGATCATGATACAAATACCTAGGTTACACGATTCAGATCAGGTACAGGTTAGGATACAGAGACGGGGTACAGTGACAGATACAAGGATACAGCGGGTACAGATACAGATAATGGACACAGATACAGGACACAGATACAGGTTACGTACAGTAAGATACAATCAGATCAGTAAAGAATACAGATACGAAGGATACAGGATACAGGACACCGATACAGGATTAGATACAGGATACAGAAACAGGATACAGACACAGATACAGATACAGGATACAGGTACATGACAGATACACACACAGCGTCACACCACAAACACAGTCACATGCAGCACGCAGTAACAGATCACACATCCAGAATCACACACAGTCACAGAATTCACACGCAAGTTCACAGAATCACACCAGTCCACCGAACTCACATACAGTCACCAGAAAAACACACACAGTTACAGATCAACAAACAAACGAAGTACACCCACACACACCACACAGGTCCACTCACACAGTCACCACACAGTTGCACACACTTACACACCTCACTCACACACATCACAGGTTAAGTAATAATATAGACAGTGCAAAAGCTAAAACAGGGTGTGGTGCAGAGCACTCGCTTCTATGAAACGTCAGAGAAGGATTATGCTCGGCTCTGATTTCAGAGCCAAGCCCAATATAAAGGGTCGGAGATCCAATCACAGGGGAGAGGTGTGTGAGCATTCTCAATGATGAGCACAGGGCAAAGCTGCAATGAGAGGCAGCACATGTGCCATTAATTGCCAGAGGAAGCTTTTGCAATCTGCAAGGTCTGCCAAGGCTATAATCAAAGCCAGAGCGGATTCCTTACAAGGACACAGATACAGGATTACAGATACATGATACAGAACAGACATGATAACATGACCAGATAAGGATACAGGTTACCGGGATACGATAGCAAATACAGTACCGATACAGATACCGGACAGGTAATAGGATCAATACAGGTAGAGGATACAGATACGCATACAGGATACAGGGTACAGGATACAGATAATGGACACGTACAGCGACACGATACAGGATTACAGGTACAGTATACGATACAGGATACAGATACCGGTAGAGGTACAGATTACAGTAGAGGAATCGAGATAAGTACAGGAAGCAGGATACAGGAATACGAGGACACAGATCAGCTGATATAGATACAGGAACAGTGATACAGGACACAGATACAGATACGGATACTAGCTACATGATGACAGATACACACGTCGCGGTCACAGAATCACACACACAGTTCCAGAATCACACACAGTCCAGAATCACACACGTCATCAGAATCCCACACCATCACAGATCACAACAGTCACAGAAACGCACAACAGTTAGCAGAATCCCAATCACAAAACGAATTACACACACACGCACGACCAGTCGCACTCACACAGTCACAAACCACAGTGCACACACTTACCACCAACACTCACACACACACACCACAGTTGTATATTAAAATATAGAGTGCAAATAGCTAAAAACAGGTGGGTGTGGTGCAGAGCACGCGCGTTCTAAGGAAACTTTTTGTGTTTTGTCATGGAAATTGTGTTTTGATTGTTAATAAAAAAAAACAGCACCATCACAATACAATTTCTGTGACAAAAGACAAGAAGTTTTAATTAAAATGAGTGTGCTCGGGACACAACACAGTTTGTTGTCTGTACCGGTTTGGTAACGTCTTATACCCCATCACTGAGGGGATAATTCAGAATATGGAAGTCCTGGCCTAGTTAGAGGCTGTCCAATATGGGTTCCAGTGATATAGGTAGGAACGTAATCGACTCAGTTGGCTCTTGTTTATCAGAAGCGAGACTTAATTGTTTCCCCAGAATGAGCCTGTGTCTCAGCAATTCTTTTTTTTTTTTTTTTTATCTCAATAACTACTATGGAAACGTATTGGATGCACACATATTACAATCGGGATTAATTGGGTTGTTGCCTATTGTCTGGAGCCATGTGGTCCACCTGTTGGGTAAGTAGGTCAGGTTGGTATTTAACGTTTTGAGTAAGAAGCCCACATCTGCAGTATATTTACGGAATTAACGATTTCATGCTGTCAGGTGTCCTGTGGCACTTTTAGGAGAAACTCACATATTTCCATTCTGCAGTGTAAGAGCATCCATTAAAAATGAAGACTCTTGGGCCTTTCTTAAACTTTACCAACCTTCTTTGCTCGCTTACTCATCTGACAAAAATTCACAGTGGCATTGATTTGTAGTCCACAAACTAGCAAAAAAAAATCAGGGTATAGTAGGACCATCACTTAGTGAATGAATTGTAATGGTTACAGCCACAAATAAGAGGGTTGTGGTGATGCTTAGACATCTACATTTTCATATGGGTAATGTGCAGGGCAGGTTTGAAGGCCACGGAGAGAATAAAGTTTTTTTGTTAAATAGAGGACACAGTTTGTTAATGTGGAGTTAAAGCAACTAAACCATGGGTTACTTTGTTACAATTTGATATCTCTGCTTGTTCTTCCACTTTTCTGATGTTTACTTGTTAGTTTTTGTACATTATGTCACAAGCAATCTGCTATTGTTGTAACAAAACATAGACCTGCAAATGGGATATCACCTAAATGTTGTGTATCTACATTGTCTATCTACAATTAATGACTCTTCTGCAGTTCTTTCCTATGATGTGTGCTGTTTACATTGCTTATGTATACCGCTACAAGGCAGGAATGTGAGTCTTCAGTCTCGTGTTTCCGCACCATCCACTCATGGGCTATCTCGGTGAAAGAGTGCAGCAGTCTCCTCGATTGTAGGAACATGACAGCGAAAAACAACCACTTGCTATCTTATCCAATTTGTCTTTTTATTTTGTTTGCTTATTTTTAAGACAGCTAAAAAATGACTCCAATTTCCCTTTCCTTTCTAGTATTTGACTTTGAGCCATAACCTGTTTCTGTTTGGATTTTTGTTGACCGGGGTGCTTATTTTGGCACTTTTGCCATTAACTTGTAGTTTGCCACCTAAATCATATGCACTTTGTTTAGCCCCCAAGTATCACCCTGTTGCAGATCTATGTGTGTAAAAGGCCTGGTGCAGATCTGTGGTAAAAAGGCTGGCGCAGATCTGTGTGGTAGAAGGCCTGTGCAGATCTTTGTGTCACATGCAAAAAGGCTCACTTTTCCCATCCAGACCATTTGTACTGCCCTATACAAATATAAAGGGCTCCGTCCCAGTGCGATCCCTGAGGTACTCTACTGGTCACCTTCCCGAACTCTTAATATTCTTCATTTACCACAACTCTGTTCGCTATCCTTAAACCAGTGTTTTATCTATTCTACTTCCTTAGAATCCAGCCCCAAGCATGGCAACTTGTTTATCGTCGTCCTTGGGGACAGTGTCAAAGCCTTTCCAAATCTAGTTAGGACACATCAACGGCTCCATCCTGATCTATTACCTTAAGTAACCCAATCCAAAAAAAAATCAGTTAGGGATATTTGACAAAATCTCCCCCATATATTTGTGGATATTAAATAATTATTTCTTTCAGTAATGTTTCTATTGATTTCCTCATTACTGATGTCAGGCTCCCTGATTTACGTTCTCCTCCTACTTTTATCTGAGACTGCACCTGTTAATAGTGGCTGGTTAAAAGTTCTGTTAATGGGGTTCCAGCAACTGCCTTTTTCCATATCCTATTTTGTATCCCGTTGGGACCCATTGACTTGTCCACTTTCATTTTGACATTCCATAGCGCGGTCTCCTCTATAAATGGACGTGTTGTCCACCTAATTTCCGTTTAGTGTCCTGTACTCAACTGCGGCCCTTCCCTTTTATCTTCAGCTGTAACGTCTGAGCAAAAATATTATTAAGGTGGTCACTCTGTTAATACCATTGTCTCCCTCAACATGACCTTCCAATGTCTCCTTTTGTTTCCTCTGTTCACTTTACAGTTATACATAAAAGTTGTGGCCCCTTCTTTACTGACTGGTGCTGTTTTCTCTTTTGCTTGGGCAAACTCTGATTTATTGGCCTTTTGTACTTCTGCCTAGCTTGATATAGTTATCTATCCTCTTTCCTCTGTGTATGTTTCCTTATAACTGTCTTTTTAGCCCTTAACAATACCTGCCACTTCCTTTGAGAACCATATCATCTTCCTTGGCTTGTGCTTTAAAACCAACTTGCCTGACACAATGATTGTTGCTTTGCTAATGCATCTTTCCGTTTCTTCCCACTGCCCTGCACTCCATTCAAATGCCTCTACCCGGCTCAAACACCTAATCCCGTAGATTTTATGTTTTTACTAATACCTTGTTTTTACTAACCACACTGACTGATGATCACTGAACACTAAGTTCTCACCCACCATGGAATTGGATTGGAAATATTAAGTCCACGATTGCTTCCTGCAAGTGGGCACCCTCACCCATTGCTTAAAAGATACCCCTTGCAATGAATCCCATGGGGTCCCCTTTTCTGTCTCAATCTGCAACAGACATGTCAGTGCACATCTGGCAATTGAATTATTTCAGCTGACTATCATCTTTTAATTCCCAGTTTATTGATGTCCTCTCTGAGTACTGTACCTGCTCCCAATTCTATGCCTGTACAATGGAATCCCCCAAAGGAGCTGCCTCTGTTTCTGATCCCATTCTCCTGCCTGTGTGCTTCTGTTAACCCCAGAACCCATCACCTCCTCTTCCACTGCAGCAGGAGGTGCGTCAGGGCTGCCGTTCTGAACGGCTAGTGTGCCATAGGAGTTGTGCAGTGGAACAGATTGCAGGCCGTGCATGCAAACTACAACTGTAATCCTCCCTGAGTCCACAGTAATCCAGTATCTCAGAGGCTTCCGAGGAAGCAGAGAGACTCTCAGGGGTCCGACTGTGTGGGGCAAAATAATAACAAACCCTAGCTATTTGGGTTGCTATACAACAAAGTTAATGGCAAAAATATTTGATGGATAACGGTAGATGTTTACATCCTTGTACACTATTTTTAATCATATCAAGGGTTAACTGGCTGTTGGACATTTCTTACAAGCATCGTCACTCCCTATGTCCCTTTGTCTTTCTTGGTGATTCTATAAACATTTTGTTAACTCACAATTATTTTTAGTTTGACTCAGTTATTTGCAAATGAGGGCCACAGCTATGGGAACTCGTGTGCACCTCCTCATGCAAATGTTTATGGGTCTGTGAATCCACATTTTTTTTGGTGATCTAATCAACAACGAATCCTATTATTTTTTTATAAACGTTACATTGTATGATTTGATATCACTTGGGATGGGGATTATCACCAGCTGTCACTTTTATTGATACACTAAACATTAATAACTTTACTCCTAAATTCACCTTTTGATCATACATTTCCCACATCAATTACCTTGTATAGTACTCAACATTGTTTTGAAGGGAGAGATACACAGTATCTTCAGTAAACCGAATGCAGGAAAGCTGTTTTTGAAGGCGAATAGCATCACCCCACAATCTCTCATTGAAGGTATAACAAAGGACGATTTCTTGATTGAGAAGACTCGTTCTAGTAATGTTCCTTTGAGACACAATCTGTTTGATCTGGGTTTGAGTTTGCATCCAGGCTACTGATATACGATGATGTATAATGTATATATGAATGCTACTATTGTTACCCGCAGGATCTATTATGTTCCTCGACAAAATAAAAACTGAGATCCAAGGGGACTTGCACACATTATTCAAGCACACATATGTCAACACCATTATTCATAACTCAACATAGCAGACAGCTCATCAGATCGTTTCTATTCTTCACAAACAACGGGAAGTATTAAAACTAGATGGAGACATTAAAACAATTGATTAGGGCCCTAATCCCTTCAGAAAAGCTAAATCATTAGCTAATTATCTATCTCCCGCTTATTCAATCAAGAATCGTGTGATGCACAATTATAAAAGTATTCCATGTGGGTTTTTAAATGTGGATACTGCATTAATGTGTCGTTATGCTGCTCTATTAAGGTGAACATTAGAGGTAACAAAGTACGTTCACCACTATATCAAAAGTTTCAACATTCATCAATGTAATTCCAGTTACATATGTTGTTTACTATCTTACATGTGGGCTGTGGCAGGCGGTTATTGTTGGACTGACCATCAACCCCTCAAGGTAGGATGATGGACCACGTTTATTCCATCAAGAAAAGGGATGTTAATGCATTCTGTTTCCAGCTTTTACAACTACCCCTTAAGGTCGTATATCTATTTCAATTTTCAGGGATTGAACAATACAACTCTTCATTATGAGGGAGATAGGACTCAGACTTCTCAACAGACGTGAGATGTTCTTGATGCATACGTAGACACACTATCTCCTCCGGTATTAATATTGAATGGTTTTGCCGTGCTGTGTACTGTGTTCATTTACATTTTCTTACATATATGTTTGTCCACATACTGTGGTTAATATTGTTCACTAGTGTTTGTACTGTTTGGTTCACTAGAGGGAACTATGGATCCAGTTAGGTTTTGTCTATGTTTGTATAGGCTGTCATATCTATTGTCATCCAATTGTGGCTATTAATGTTAAGTAAATGATTTATTATATGTTTATTATTATTATTTTATCATCTACTCGGCCCTTTGTTAGAGGTATTGATCTCTAGTTAGTTATGCTTGTTATTAGTTTACACTCGTTACTCTACTCTAGGTTTTTCCATCTTGTAGCTACTGATTGCAGTATGTTGAGCTACTCAGCACTTCTACTCTCCTCTAGTGGCTACATTTCTTGGCTTTGTTTAGAGGGATTGTTTGTCAGTCAGAAAGTAATTGTCCCTCCCCCATGCTTGTATAACACATTGCTACGTATTTGGGGTCAACATTATTGTTATGTTTAGGCCAAGTGGCTATATTTGTTTGACTCTTTTAGATGGAACGTGTTGTATTTTTGGCCAGTTGCGGGTTTATCTCGGGTTCCCTAAATGATGGTGATTAGACGTGTCCCCGTAGAGTCTTGGTTCTGCAACAGTTCATCTACGATTTTTATCCCCCCCTTAGATTAGTGATGTTATATGTATTCTGTCCTTTATATATCCACCATGTACTGTATAAACAAAAACATATGATGCTGTGGCGTCCAAGGGGACGTCCATCGCACAGTATCTCTACTCCTTTTTTAGAGTTGTCATGCCATTAATCATCATATTTATTAATGTTATTATGTGTTATCGAGATATAGATATTAAACTGTAGTCTGTTGGTATCATTATGTATTTACTTAAGAATCTTTTGTTCTCAGTTAGCCTCCATCTTGTATAGTTTGTATGATGTTTAATGCTTAATATAGGAACCTTTGCGGATGAGCCGCCATCTTTTTGCAATCCAGTCCTCCATTTTGTTCCGTTATCTGGCGGTTATATTTCCGGGAGGACGGTATTTGCGGCCCTTCCGTGAGGTACCGTACTCCTATATAGAACCCTAGGGAATCACTCTTTGATAAGGCGCCATCTACGGTGAGAACCGTCAGAATTCCTTTTTTAACCTCTTTCGGTTTTGATCCACATTAATAGTTTTTTACTTTTGGTCTATTTGCCCCCAGTTCCCTCATTCATCGCAGTGCTCCTTCCATTTCTTCATTCTTTACCTTCCTCTGCCAGAGGATGCACACCGATGATGATAGACGGTTACTACCCTGGAATACGGGTCCTGAGTACTACACTTTTACGAATTGAATTTCTTACTGCTGCCAATCTGGACAATCCCTGCTTTAACCTGGTAGGTTGGGAATGGCATGTATTGGACAAATATTTCCAATGCAGCTGTTGGGTTTAGTCAGGATCGGACTCACCCTTGGCACTACCTGGTGTGGGCCAAGTTTTTATCCCGTCTGGTCTCTGCTTCCAGCAGATTACATGCTTATCCACTCGCATGATGATTTTCCATGGAGTCTTATCATCTACTTTTCTAAAGGGTTTATCTAGCTCCTTCGTGTACCGACATCACCTGTCCAGGGTTTTTGTTAGCACAATCGAGGGAAGATTTGTTCTCTAAATGTTCACCCTATCTATTTCAGCCCATGCTAGCATTCTCCTCCTTCAGTGCTTCATATAGTACGTATCTGAACTGTCCAGAATGTTCACCCATTTAACTATAACAACACCAAACATTGTAGCAGATGTAAATGTCATGTTCAAACTCCATGTGTTAGCAGCAGGCATGGAGGTTGAGCCAGCTATGCTACAGACCCATGTTAGGCCTCGGCCAGGTAGGGAACGGCGCGCTGGCGCTCGTGCGCGGTGCCCTGCTCGCCGGCGACGCTGGCCGGCTAGTGCGCGCTTCTGAGGTCGCGCCCACGCTTGACAGAGCTGTTTTGCCCTCATTGGGCGAACCACTCACTGACCGCGCGTTTGTGAGCACAAATTCAATTTGCTTGCTCGGCAGCAGCTAAGCGCCGAGCACACGCCCCTCCGCACACTCCACGCTGGCCACACACATCAGGCTTGTCCAATGTGTCTCATTGTGGCGAGCTCAGTGCCCCCGGGACGAGACCTTAGGGGCAGTGTCTGGAGGCATCCTCTCATGGATGTAAAGACAATCCTAGTACTGAAAGCTGGGACCAACGGATTGGTGGTGTTCCCTTTGGGATAGTTGGTTATGGTACTTTCAAGGCATCCTAATTTAATGTGTAAAATTGTGAATAAATCCTTATCCATGTGACCCACAATTGTATGTAGGAGTGAAATTCTGGAGTTGTATAAGTGTATAGCAGAAATTGAGAACCCCAGTGATGTGATTTCCCCCCCACCCCCCCCATGTATTAATCTGTCCCAAAAGTGTAGAGAGTGTGTGGACTATTTATTTGTACGTTATATTTTTCCACTAGTGCTCTTCACTTCTGAAACCCATTTTGGTGACAGTCTCAAAGCCCCAAATGTAGCCTTTCTTCTCATTCATTATCTCAGCCTCACGTTCTCAGATCTTTAACATTTGGTAAAGCCCTTTGCTGTTTTCAGTAGGCTTGTGGGCATAACTTAGAAAGCTTTTATATATCTTGATTAAACCAAAGGGGAGAGGTTAATACCATGTTGACGGTTTTACTTTATTGCTTTGATAGTGGTCTGTTTCCACTCAGAAGCATTTCAGCTCACCTGGGATTAGTTAACCCTGGCAATGAATCTGGTAGGCGGCATAACTGGACCGGAGGAACTCACCCAATCAGATAGCTAGTTAATTTCCAACCAGGGCAACCCTTCAAGTGTCTGGATCTGAGGTAATTATTGGTGACAAGTAGCGGTTTTCCTGTCACACTGACCAGATTATGTCTAGGACTCTAGATGTTTTCCTGATACGAATTGGACTGACGGAAAAAAAAACCCTACTTAACCCTTTTCACTGCTTAGAGGGCCAAAAGCAATTGTTTCCCACGCAAAAGGGTTATTGTATTAATTCAACGAAGTTTCACATTTTATTGTTTAAAGTCACTTGAATTTTGTGTAGCACAGCCCCCCACCATACAGAGGAGACTTGTTCAGAGATGCGCCTTCCGATGTCCCCAGCCTTTTCTCAGTGATATACTATGCCTGACAACAATGTGCGGCCAATCATAAGGGGAATGTTGCACGTTTTCACTGGCTTGTCAGCGTTCAATGTATTTCCTGAAGCTGTTAGGGCGATCCAAATAATATTGATGCTATTTTCTTAACACTTTACGTGTATGATTTAAACCTTAATTGATTTTCAACTAAATACAATCCTGGGTCAATCCATACGGTGAGGTTATTGACCATTCTTAACTGTATTTATTTTTATACTGGCATAACCTATTTTTTTATTGTATTTTGTAATTTGTGGTCACATTCTGTTGGCTTACGGTAAATATAACATTTATGGGGTATTAAATTCTCTAACTGCAGCTCCTGTTTCCCTGCCACCTTAAAGCACAGTCAACAGTTTTTTAAACAATTGCCTCAATTTGGGGTCACTTGGAGCTGTAGGCAGTTCCCTAAGCTCTGGGTACCCCTTGTTCCCAGACATTTGTAATGTTCTTGTGCTGGTGTTTCCCCACAAAAAAACCTATAACTAAATATTTATGTATTTATAATGATTTACCAGGACGTAATACAATGAGAGTTACCTCTCGTTTCCAAGTATGTCCTGGGCATAGTTATAATGACAATGGTTACAATCATAGTTTACATTAGTGAACAGGGTATACATTTTACAGACATTGCATGCCAGTTTACAGATAATATATATTATAGGCGTATGTCCATGACAGATCAGGTTAAAGTGTGAGACAGCTTTGGTTTTGAAAGAACTTAGACTGGTGGTGGATGTGAGATCCCGTTAGGTTGTTCCAGTTTTTGGGGTGCACGTAAGAGGAGGAGCCTGTGGATATCTGTTGAACCTTGGGCCATGAACAGTCTTTTGGATTCGATCTCAGATAAAGTGCTGCATGTGGTTAGGGGTGAGAAGCTGTTCAGGTAGCTGGGTAGCTTGGCCCAGAAGTATTTCAAGGCAGACAGGAAACTGAACTTAGCGCCTAGACTCAAATGATGCCCAATCTAGTTCTTGAGCATTTCCAGTGATGTGTGTTGTAGTTGCATTGGAGATAAATAACCTAACCCCACAAAATGAGCAAGTGAACTTCTGCTTAAACAAAGATCAATATTTCCACTCTAGATTTTCTCAGTGCTTAAACCAAGTCAGTACTGCTCCAGGAATTTCAGCTAATAGCGAAAAGAAAAATGGACTTTCCAGCTTTAAGATGGAATACTTCAGTTTCATGATATCTTTTTTATTGGACTAACTATTGATATATAAACAAAGCTTTTGAAGATTCTCTCTTCCCAAGATTCTATCTCTGATTTACAAATCCTTGAGTTAAACACAGAAGTAAAAAAAACAAGATAACAATCTAGACAGAAGATGAGGAGAATGTTTGCAGAGGGAAGGCAAATAAACACACGGGGCAAAATGGATGAAAGGAAAAGTGAGAAATGAAGAGGAGCAGGAGGACCAAATTACCTTCAGCATGTGAGGGTGTGTTCGCGGCGGGGGGGGGGGAGTTTGTTCAGTGGTGGAGAGGAGGTTGTGCAGGCGGGGGGGATGGGGGTAGATTGGCCTTCGGGGAGGAGTAGGGGTGTGCAGCAGGGCGGGAGGAGGGGTGTGCCATCGGGTGGAGAGGGGTGAATCGGGTGAGGAGTGTGGTGCGCGGGGGGGGGGGGGGGAGTGTGCAGCAGAGGGGGGGGGATAGGGCACGGCCTCCTCTGTGTAGAGGACACAGATACAGGACACAGATACAGGACACAGATACAGGATACAGATACAGGATACAGATACAGGATACAGATACAGGATACAGATACAGGATACAGATACAGGACACAGATACAGGATACAGATACAGGACATGGATACAGACACAGGACACAGATACAGGATACAGGTACAGGATACAGATACAGGATACAGGACACATATACAGGACACAGATACAGGATACAGATACAGGATACAGATACAGGACATGGATACAGGATACAGATACAGGATACGGATAGAGGACATGGATACAGGATACAGGTACAGGATACAGGA
>WSYH01012165.1:0-19365 GCA_036426205.1 Ascaphus truei | reverse complement strand
CCCATCACCTCACCTCATCCTGGCTCCCCATCATCTCCTCAGCTCATTCTGGCTCCCCCATTACCTCATCCTGGCTCCCCCATCACCTCATCCTGGCCCCCCATCACCTCACCTCATCCTGGCCCCCCATCACCTCACCTCATCCTGGCTCCCCATCACCTCATCCTGGCTCCCCATCATCTCCTCAGCTCATCCTGGCTCCCCATCACCTCGCCTCATCCTGGCTCCCCATCATCTCCTCACCTCATCCTGGCTCCCCCATCACCTCATCCTGGCCCCCATCATCTCACCTCACCCTGGCCCCCCATCATGTCACCTCGGCTCCCCCATCACCCCCCAAATTGTGTCCTTACCTTATTGCCAGTAAGGACACAGACTTCTCTGGGCCGCCGGGGTGTGGGCTCCGCCCCGCTGTCCTCTGATTGGCTCTCCACTCCTCCAATCAGGTACAGGCTGCACAGACACTCACAAAGTGCTGCTGCCCAGCCACCGTCTGCCCCCGCCCCCTGTCTCAGCACTTTCAGCTCTCCGCCGTTGTACCACCCTCGCGCTTGCGCTGCCAGCCCTCCACCGCAAAAAATGGTAATACCGGACACACGTGTCCGGTTTTACTTCCGATTTTATACCGGACAGGCATCGGAATTACCGGCTTGTCCGGTTCAAAACCGGACACCTGGCAACCCTATTTGTTGCCAATTTTCCCAGCAGTTTGAGCTATAAACTTTAACAATAGATAACATTACCTTAGTAATATAAGGATGCATTGTAGCTGCTGAGTTACACTGACTGAAGGATTGACATAAACTGAAAGGAGGCCATTTTTACAGATTTATAACGATTGCCAGCTTAGGTAAGACTGTAGAATTATACATTGTCACATGCTTAACATATAAAAAGAAGAAGAAAAGGGGGGAAAGCAGTATTGCTGCTTTAGAAGAAGACATTTCCACTTTCTGGTTGCCCGTTCAATGTTTCTCGTGTTTATAAAAATGAGCACACCTGAGACACATGACAGTGGAGCTTCTCAGCATCTGGTTTTGTTTAATGCTAGAGCTGATGCCCTGAATGGCAGTGTTGTGGATTCTAATCCTGTTGAGTCTGACACTGGTATCCCCTTCATTACAAGGGTAGTTGAACTGATTGGTCTTAATGATATATTTTATCATGTGTGGCTCCTTAAAATATACGTTGTATAGACATTAGCATATCTTCTAGGGTACCTCAAGCATGTTCCTTTTCCAGTACAGGCATCTCTCCCTAATTTATTTGGAGGGAGGTTTGAGGGGGACATATACCACAACGACACTCTGGAGGGAAATCGAATGTTAAGGTAATTTTGCTTGTAACGCAACTACAAACATGTGTGGTATGTATTTTTGTACCAAGCGATATATGTTCCTATATCGTTTTTACACAAATTTCATACATTATGGTAGGAACATGCCAACACGTTCACTGTTATAGTGATAACATCGAAGCTACCTAAATAAGTCCCAAAGGTTGGGATACAGTGCCTTATTCCAAGAAATGGGAAACTGTTTAACACAAAGCTCTTTAAAACTAATTTTAGAAAATCTTAGAAAATATTAGCCTCTTAAAACTGAAAACAAGAAAGTATCTCAAAAGACATATACCACAACGACACTCTGGAGGGAAATCGAATGTTAAGGTAATTTTGCTTGTAACGCAACTACAAACATGTGTGGTATGTTCTTTTTGTGACCAAGCGATATATGTTCCTGAATATCGTTTTTACACAAATTTCATACATAGGTAGGAACATGCACACACGTTCACTGTATAGTGTATAACATCGAAGCTACCTAAATAAGTCCCAAAGGTTGGGATAAAGTGCCTTATTCCAAGAAATGGGAAACTTGTTTAACACAAAGCTCTTTAAAACTAATTTTAGAAAATCTTAGAAAATATTTATGCTCTTAAAACTGAAAACAAGAAAGTATCTAAAAGTTTACAAGAATTTCTGTATTTCCAGACACTTTGTTTTACTTATAATTTTAATATTAATTTCTCCTTTAAGAGTGATTCTAAGAAGTATTCACAGTGGGAAAAAAATAACCAGTAATCATTTCACAAAGTACTCTTGTGGCTTTTTGATCAGAAGGGTAGGGAAAGAAATATACAGTACGGTATTTTTACACACTAGAACATGTTGAGAACAGCAAGCACAGTGAGTTATACAGTATGAAGCATTTCTCCAAAAATAACTACAGAGATCTCCATGGGTTAAATTGATTTATAAACAAATAAAGCATCAAAGCTGCCCTTCAGTTGTCTTATTATGCAGATGGATGTCTCGAACTCACTTGTTTACCAAAAAAAAATCTAATAAAAAAGTTAGGAAATTAAAATGCCTTTTTTGCTCACCTACTTTTTTGATTATTAAATATTTTCTATTAAATCTTGATCATGCATTTTTTTAGAAATATGTAGGTATTTTAAAGCAGTGAACCCTGTTCAGTAATATACCGTAGTTTATAAACAGAGGAATTTAGCTCATTTAAATGTCTCACATAGGTTCCTCAAGTATTTTTTCTTCTCTATAAACATCATACAGTACATTGTTTACATTCCACTCATTAGAACTACTGTGTGTGGACTTCTAATGAACTTACTGGCATGTCACTTTTTTAACTCCTTATTCCTTTAAAATATGTTTTGCCATGGTGCAGTTTAGATGTACTATCAATCTGTGTAATGCATTAGATGTATAGGTGCAATCCCACTAACTGGACAAAAAACAGTCCTATTGGCTTCTCTAAACAATTATATAAATAGCAGAGTTGGTTGCTTTCACCTGTTTAAAATCAATTACAAGTTGCATTTGTCTAAGGGCCCTATGAACGGGAGGGAGGGTGTTATTTGTCCATCAAGTGTACTCTTTACCCTAATCCTTTCCTGTCCTATCATACAGCCAATAATAATGAGGGAGGAGCTCTCAGACAAAAAGGAGCAGCAAGAGGAAATCAAACCTCTCCCAAATCTTAGCTCATCATGTTTACAAACAAACTTAAAAATTTATTTTATAATGCTTGTGTGTGTCAGGTTTTGATAAAAAAAAAAAAAAGGCATCTATGGTCATATTTATAACCCCTTAAACATGTCACTAGTCACAGGAGATATTGCCCCTATAAAATGTAAGAAAAGTCCTGCTCAAAAGGAATATAAGCAAAATGTGACAATCACTCAGCGGGATTAACTAAACTGGGAGAAGGGATATCCGAGCTTGATCCCACATTAACCGCTTTTGACTTGTGCTGCAGTTAACTCCTATACTCAAAACCACTGACCCCTCACCCAAATTCAACACCCCAACCAGAAATTGCACTGACATTATATGGGTAAAATGGCCACAACATGTATTATTAACCACAACCTAATACAGACATGATCAGATTGCACCACTCTTGGGGTATCACCACCAACACTGTCAGTGCCCACACCGCCAAGCAGGATATAGCTCTATACCACACCGAAAAAGTAGAGGACATCACCAGCCCGCTCTATCCACAGCAGGGAATGCCTTTCCCACTACAGTATCCAAACTCCTAAGAAGATCGTCGCCCCGGGTGCAATCTGACCACTACGATCCAAGCTAGCCGTGGCAAAGATAACCGTAAATAAATCCACTTTGCATACATTTTCCATTTAAACATCTCTTTTTTATATACACAATCTACACCAAAACAAAAGTAGGGACCGGGAACTTCTCAGTGCCCGGCCGTGAGAGGTAGGCCACATCCACGCGGGGCCCTTTTACTCCCTCCCACTCACGACACCCCTCACTCTGCTCTTAACCCCTTCTTTTCTTGACCATGCCGTTTAGGGGCTCAACCCCCTGTCATTCCCCCTTCCCCTAAACTGTTCATGGGGTTCCTTTATTAGAGATTATTGACACCCCCCCCCCCCACCCACCAGAGTCTTAATTTGCATGTCCCACACACAGAATCTGAATGCCGGCATTTCAAAAACGTGCAAATGCACTCAATGCTTTCTGTCTTTAATATTTTCCTTGTGGGACTCAATTTAGAAAATAATCTGATGTCTTGTTAGCAATTTACAGTAAATAGTCAAGATTGTTTATGGTCCCTTGAGGATTTCACTAGATTCTGGGCAGAATGCCCAAGATTTGGCACGTCTTATTAGCTTTTGCACTTCCAGACAGTAAAAAGACACACAATGTCTGAATTTTCCCTGTAAGATGCCCGCTATACTGTAAATTTGTACACTTTCTATACGAAGGAAACTGTACCTGTTTTAAACAATGTTATCCAAGCGTTTTATTATTATATTATTTATTTTTATTAAATGTAGGATTGAAGCGGGGGTCTTCGAAGCGGGCTCCATTAATGCTTCTGCAGTTACTTAGCTTGCAGGGGGGGTCCGGTAGCCACTTCAGGGTTCACTATATGTCTGCATTTCAGAGCTCCCTAGCCCTGCTGGCCAATAGGAAGCCATGACATAATCGTGTTCTGCTTCCTATTGGCCATGTGATGAGTGTCACGGGAGACCAGGTTATTTACAGCTTTTACCAGGATATTCATTGAGCAAAACAAGGTAGAGAAATAATTGTATATTCGGCATACACACAGTGAAACACAAAATACAGAACGAAAAGATACACTTACTGGGGGTCTGGGGTTGAAAACTAGACTTTCCTAGTGCAGGGAACTCTATGGGAGCGTTTTACCCTGACGGAATCTTCTGGAACCCAAATTGGCATGAAATCCCAACCGCGACCACTACGTTCGTTTCTGAGAACTTGGTCCCAAAAGTCGGGGCTTAGTCTCTGGCAGGCAGGCTTTTCAGACTTGAAATCGAAGCCGGTGCCTTGCTAATTGAACAAAGCAACTTCAAAAAGTCCGCCTGCGCTCTTCCGGCTCTGACTCAAGGGGAACACAAGATCTCATTGCTCATGGCTTCTTGCAGTATTCCCTGATTCATTCAAAAATAGAAGCAGACTGGACAGCCAATCAGGCGTGGAAATTTCTCAAGCAGTCAATCAGAGCCAAGCCCGGTAAAAAGTCGGGCTAGCAGGAAATTTGAATAGCCAAGGGACATTCACAAGCCTGCCACATCTCCCCCAGCTGTCCCAATGCCAGCCGCTGGGCAGGCGCCCCTAGATCTGGCAGAACAAGGGGCATCCGGACTGCCATTGATCTCTGGACCTAGTACTCTGCTTTCCCCGCAACCAAAATGATGTTCACATCCTCTGGGCATCCTCTGACTGCTTTGAACTCCGATGTTTGCACGGCTGCTGTTGGACATGGGTTCCGAATGTTAAAACATATTACAATATACTTTAATAAACTCTGCAGTCGTCTGTGTACAGGGAACAAAAAGGAAAATGTACTCTTTTTATTCTGTCTACATGATGTCCCCCCATGCTTTCCCTTTGGCTATCAGAGTCCCCCCAACCTTATGTACGGTGTGGTACCTACAAACCATATACTGTTTGTGCATCACCTTGGCACTAGCTGGGGTACCCCCCTTAACTAGGGATTCCCTCAGCTCAAAAGATACACATTTATCCCTGACCTATTCTCCTTCTGAGTTATGCTGAAGCGGGGCAGCCTAATGGCGAGTCATAGTTACTTTTCAAGGGGAGGTATTGCCGACAATATGTCTATATGTATCCGAGAATCCGGCATGATTCCCGGTACATTTATTGGGGAACGGTAACTCTGGACCCCAAACTCCTAGGACATTCGGATAACGGTTCCTCCGCAAAAAAAAACTTGAAACTCATACCACCAGCAATCCGCTTGATCGCATGCCCAGAAAGGGAAAAACACAAAAATGTTTTTTTATTACACAAAATACAATGTTACTGGGTCCAAGAGCTAACTCTCTTGGACCCTTATACATGGTGCAGGGGTAACCAAACAGGCTTGATCTTTACTATTTAGCTTGTTACCCCTTCCCGTCACTCTTGCCCCCTCAAGATGAATGCTCTGGGGCAGTCATCTCATCAGGTGTCTCCGCAAGCCTGGATGTCCTTGCTGCCTTTGGGTCACTGGGGACGTACTGTCGGGAGAGTCCACTCGGCATTACCATGCTCACTACCCTTCTTGTGCGTAGTTGGTAAAGTCAAACTCCTGAAGGGCAAGGCTCCAGAAGAAATTTGCCGTTCTCCCCGACACCACTCTGCCACCAGCTGAGGGAAATTTGATCAGTGATCACAGTGAATGCTTTGCCATACAAATAGGCCTGAAGTTTCTTGAGAGCCCATATGATGGCCAGGCATTCCTCTCTATATAGTGCATAAGGCCACTTCCCTGGGCAGCAGCTTCCGCTCAGATAGACGATGGGGTGTTCACCCCAATCCTTGCCACCGGCTTAGTACAGCCCGATACCATAGTTGGAAGCATCGGTCTGTACAAGGAAGTGCTTGGTGTAATCCGGTGCTGCCAAAATGGAGTCGTTTCTGCATTAGTCAGCCAGGGTTGGCAAGGGTACTATACTCGGGACAAACTTCCTATAGAAACCAGCGGTGCTCTAAGAAAGCCATGACCTGTTCTTGGTTTGGGGCACTGGCCAGTGAATGATGGCTTCTACCTTAGCCGGCTCTGGCTTGAGATGTCCTCCACCTACTCTGTGCCCCAGATACAGAACATCTGCCATCCCAACTAGACACTTGGTAGGCTTAAGTGTCAGCCCTGTTTCCCTAATCTTTTCAGCACCGCTGCTACATGTGTTAAGTGGGTTTCCCAGGAATTACTGACACAGCGATGTCATTTAGGTATGCCCTTGCAAAACTTTGCATCCCTTCTAATAACCTATTGACCAGGCGTTGGAAGGTAGCCGGGGCATTTTTCATTACGAATGGCATAACTAGAATTCATATAGAGCCACTCGGAGTGATGAATGCTGATCTTCTCAATGCCTCCTGGGTCAGAGGGATTTGCCAATACCCTTTGACAAATCCATAGTGGTCAGATACTTTGCATCCGCAAGCCAATCTAAGAGCTCATCCATTCGGGGTATGGGTATAAGCATCTTACAACCGTCTGAGCATTGAGCTGCCGGTAGTCCACACGAACCGAGTGGTTCCGTCCTTCTGGGCACAGGAACTACCGGAGAAGTCCAAGGGCTCTGGGACGGGACAAACCCCTAGGGCGAGCATCTCTCTACCCTCCCTCTCTAAACTCTTCTTCACCTCTACTGATACCCATAGGCATTCTTATGAGGGTCTCTGATCCCCAGTGTGAACGTGTGTGATCAGTGATATGGGTCATGCCTGGCGTATCCGTGAACAGGACCCTGTGCTGTTCTAACATAGCTTGTGTTGCATCCGCTGGGTGCACGAGCTAGGACCTTATCTAACCTGCTCTACTGTTGCCCCTTGCCTAGCTTACCCTGGGAGGTCGGCAGAAGCTTGGCCCGCCTGGTCCCCCATCGGATGGGATGGATACAGATAGCCATCACAATGCCACACTGAAAATATTCCTTCAACATATTGATTTGATATGTCCTATGTCTCACTGTCTCTCCATCTAGCTGTACAACAAAGTTGCACTCGTACATCTGCCGGAACAGAACCATGTATAGGCCAGCACAGGCAGCCATGAGTTTGTTCTGCTGAGTGGGCTTCAGAACAAGCATTGCTGCCCAGGGATGAACTCTCTGCTATGGCATCTCCAGGAGGACTTTAGGACCCTGTCTCTCCGACTACAAGGGCCACACACGGACCCCTCACAGTTGGTGCACTAATACCATGGCCATGCCTTCCTTTCTGTTCGAACCCCCGCGCTACCCACCCACAATCGGTAAGGAGGGAATCCTCACGAATGTCGGGGTTTCCTTAATCAATGCTTCATTCAGTATGAGATTAATTCTTCCCGCTTCACTTCTTATCGTTCCAAGGTAGCTACATCAATCTCTCTTCTGGTAGATGATGCACTTGCATGGGGCTTCTCCTATCTGGGAGCAAAGATCCGACCTCACCCAAAGAATAGGAGCCTTTACCAAGGAATTCCGCAGGGTGTTCGATACACCAGGTCGAAAGGTATCTGCAGCTTCTGCTTTATTCTATATCTCCCAACGTAACCGGCCAGTCACTCGTTATGACTCGAGTTTAGGACCATTGCTGCCGAGACGGACTGGAACGGGGAATCATTGTGCTGCCTTCTGGCAGGGTCTGTCTGAAACCATGAAGATGAACTTGTGACTCATGACCGGCCTACCGGATCTGAAGACCTCATTCAAGGTGGACCACCACCTTCAGGAAGAGAAGATGGATGAGAGAAGACTTCATCGCAGCTCCTACCTGGATAAACCCTAACCAGGTAAGCCAGTTTGAACTACCTGTCATAGACTCATCTGAACCTATGCAGTTGGGAGTTATTACTCTTCACGCTCAGAGAAGCAACGTCGCAAGATGCTGGTCTTTGTTTGTATGTGGGGTTCTGGACACTTTGCCGTCCTCTGCCCCAACAAGGCGGGAAATGCAAGGTTCCCATGAGGTTTTGGGTAATCTCATTGGGAACGATCTCATTATCCCTACAGCCATTTCTAATCCCACAAGGATCCTTGTGCCCATCTCCCTTCGGGTGAGGGATTCTCTGTCTCCACTTTGGTCTTTCTTGATTCGGGATCCGGTGGCAACATTTTGATCAGAGCTTTGCAGAGAACCATAATATTCCTCTTGTGCGCAAGAAGAGCCCATTGCCTTGGAGGCTATTGATGGTTAGGCCGTGTCAGTCTGCGTTAACTTCTTTGGAGACTCAGATCTTCAGTTGAGATCAGAAGATAATCACTTGGAAGACATCACTTTGAAAGCTAGTCACACTCCTTCTATAGCAGTGATCCTGGGACTACCCTCTGGTTACAGGTCCATAACCTCCGATTGATTGGCTGACAAAGGAACCTATCCAGTGGAGCCCATACTGGTGGTTCAAAATTGTCTCGAGAAGTGTCTGCACTGAACTTATCGAGGACACAAGCAGGGTTATTGCCAGAGGAATATACTGACTTCAAGGAGTCTTCTCGGCAAAGTCAAGTCTGAAATACTTCCTCCACATCGCCCCTACGATTGTCCTATCGAATTGCTTCAAAGTAACAACACCGCCTAGTGGAACCTCCTAGCCATTGTCTATGCCTGAAACTAAAGCCATGAAGAATATATTGCCGAGAATCTATCAGAGGGGGTCATCCGCAAATCCAGATCTCCTGCTGGAGCCGGGTTTTTCTACGTAAGAAAAAGAGGGACCGTGCGACCTTGCATTGACTATCGGGGACTCAACAAATTACTATTAAAAATCGCTATCCTTTTCTCTATTTCCGAACTGTTTGACGCTTTCAGGAGCTAGAATTTTTTCCAAGCTTGATCTACGGGGCGCTTACACACCTTATTAGAATTCGTCAAGGCGATGAGTGGAAAACTGCATTCATACCAGAGATGGACACTACAAGTACATGGTCATTCCTTTCGGCCTTTGTAATGCCCCAGCTGTGTTTCAAGACTTTGTCAATGAAATATTTAGGGATCTTCTTACTCTTTTGTAACTGTGTATTTGGACGATATCCTGATTTTTTCTAAATCTATGCAGGAACATGTTGGACACGTCAACAAGTACTCTTCGTTCTGTGAGAAAATATATCGCTAACTTGAAAAGTGTCACTTTCATCAATCTTCTACAGTTTTCTTAGGATACATCATTTCAGATACTGGCCTTACCAGATCCTGCCAAGTAAGCAGTCCTGGATTGCCTATACCCACTACTCTCAAGGCTGTTCAACGCTTTCTGGGTTTTTCCAATTATTATCGTCAGATTATTCAGAATTTTTCTTCTTATTAGTCTCCTCTGACGGTCTTACAAAAAAAGGTGCTGATCCCTCATCTTGGTCTTCTACTGCAGTCAATCTTTTGATCTCTTAAAGAAAGCGTTCGTAATCCGCCCCGTTCTTGTTCATCCTGATCCTAAACTCCCCTTTACCCTTGAGGTGGATGCGTCCGATGTCGGAGTAGGCGCTGTTCATCCCAGAGGAAGAATCTCAGGCCAGGTTGCATCCCTATGCTTTTTTCTCCAAAAAAAATTCTTCAGCTGAACGTAGAGCTATAGATATTGGTAATCGAGAACTCCTGGCCATAAACTTGCCTTAGAAGAATGGAGACACCTTCTAGAAGGAACAGAGGTGCCTAACAATTCTTCTGGATCACAAGAATTTGTTGTAACATCGAGGGAGCACGTCGCCTGGGGAGTCGCCAGCCAGATGGTCACTCTTCTTTTCAAGGGTTCAACTTTATTATCTCCTACCTTCCAGGGACAACAAAACGTCAAGGGAGTTGCTCTGTCTCGGTCAGTTTCTCACTCGGGATAATTCAGAGGACCAACTCAAATCTATTCTTCCATCTAAATTATTCTTTCTTCCATTAACTTTGACAGCTTTAAATGATATCGTTCTTCAACAAAATCAGATTCCTGACAATCTCACGGTTTCCTGACGGTCGCCTGTTTTACCTCCCCTCCATTGCGCAACAGGTCCTGGAGTGGGACATTCTTCCAAATCGGCATGTCATCTCAGAGCAAAAAGACATTGGATCTTATCTCCCTGACCTTCTGGTGGCCTGGGATGCAGAGGATCTTAAGGACTTTGTACTTGCGTACCAATGCGTGCCAGGACTAAGACTTCCAGAAACCTCCCTGCTGGCTACTTCAGCCATGTCTGTTCCTGTTCGGCCATGGATTTGTGGTGGATTTACCAGATATCTAAGGGTATGAACACTATTCTTGTAGTAGTAGATCGGTTCTCCAAGCAAGCACATTTTGTACCGCTCAAAGGCCTGCCTAGTTCTCCCAAAACTTGCAGAAATTTTCATCAAGGAGATCTTCCGCCTTCAGGAGTTCCGATAGATCGTATCTGACAGAGGATCGCAGTTCATATCTAAATTTTGGCGTCTTTTTTGTCTCAGTGGGCATATCTCTTCACTTTTTTTCTGGGTACCACCCGCAAACTAATGGGCAGACGGAGAGGACAACCAGTCTTTAGAGAATTCATTCGGTGCTTTGTGTCTGATTCCCAGGGACAATTGGTTGGAGCTTCTTCCTTGAGCGGAATTTGCACATAATAATCTTCGTAGTGAATCTACCCAGAACCCACTTTTTCATAATTATGGTTCCATCGCCACTCTTCCTCTTGCAGTTGCACCCTCTGGGGTCTCAGCTGCTGATGTAGGGACCAAGGAACTTCAAACTCTTTGGAAAAGGACTCAAGGAAATTAAGGTCAACCGTCTGAGAGGAGAAACGTCAGGCTGATCGCCAATCCGCAGACCAGCCTTTTAAATTCAAGGCCTGGCGGGAAAGTCTGGTATACCTCTAAAAACATTCGAGCTGAAGGTCCCCTTGAGAAGTTCGTGCCGATGATTCCCGTTCCATGTCACATTTCGGGAAAAATTAATCACTTATCGGTTGTCTTTAACCTCCGATCAATGAAGAATTCCGTGCGTCTTCCCATGTTTCGCGCTCACACGGTGATCCAGAATGCACAATCAATCCCTGTTCTATCCAACCACCCTCCGTTATGTGTACAGGGTCAGCCCGGAGGTACAGAGTCCAGCCATCCTCGGATTCCAAATTTCTCCAGGGCTCTTAACAAATCTTATCCACTGGAAGGATTCGTTCCCAGAAATAAAGTCTTGGGTTTCCAAGCATCGGTTCACTGCGGCAAAGAATGGGTCAGGAGTATTCCACTTGGAACTTCCCAGAAAAGCTTCATGGAGTCAACCGGAGGTCGTCCTAGAGGGGGTATGTGGAGGATTTCGCCATTCCGGGGTTCTTTCCCCCTAAACTTCACCATGTCCGTCCGGTTATAGGCGACATCTCAAAGAGGGCATGTCAGTGGTGTTTTCACATGGCGCGTGCAAGCAATGCGCGGGTTTCTTCTGCCGCACGGTTCCTGTAGTCCAGGTGCTCATGCTCCCCCCGGCGGCATTGACACGGTTACGCACCTCTCGGGCGTCCTGTGGTCATCTGCCCCCCGACTTCCGCCCCAAGTTAGTTTGGAGTTATGCGGCACAGCGGTCGAACACGTTCCTCCCTCTCTCCTCAGGTCACCACCTCTAGGCTAACCGCCCCACCTGGAACGGGCGGGTGCTTTGGCGCGAAACGAGTGGCACGCGACACCGAGACGCCCAGCAATGATGCACGCGGTACGTACGCCTCGCGCTCTCTACTCTCTACTCCCGCACTCCTACGTGCACAATGACGCACCTGACGAGCTCCAGCAGCCCTATCAGTGTAGGGCACCTCCCACTTCCTGGTTGCTCTATGGAGAAGGGTGCCGTATTTATACCATGTCTGAACTCTCATTCATTGCCGACATAACTCCGTTTTGTGATGTGATCTCACTGCATCCTGCCCTTGGCGTCGATCTTCCATTCTGCTGACCCTGCCTTGGACTAGGAACCTTTGTGATACTTCAGCACTGACCCTGGCTGGAATATGACGACCTGCTCTCTCGAACTGACCTGGCTTTTGAATACGGACTACCTGCTCTCTCCTGGCACTGGACCCTGGCTGTGGCTTTGAGAACGACTCGTCTTTACTCCAATCGATCTCGCTAGTTACGCCAATGATTCCGCTACTCTCGCTCCTAGAGCCCGGCAAAGTATCACGGTTTCCTGTCCTCTATGACCCGACCCCAGTTTGCAAAAACCTACCTCTACAATCTAGACGCACCATTGGCGGTTTGGTCAGCGTCTGTAACCATCCTACCTCAGCCCTGCGGTTGGCGCCTCATTTGGTGAGGCTACGCGTTACAACGTTTACTGAGGGGTATGGATGGCATCCAGATGGATCCTCTACGTGTGATCCTATCCGGTCTGTAATTGAAGGAGAAAGTTGGCAGTGAAATAAATGCCGGTTGTTAGGGGCCGGCAGTTCAAGCCCTTAGCCCACTGGATGAGTCTTGGTGTACCAGGTGAATTTTATTTCCTCTCAGTGCAGCCCTGATGGGATGTGAAAATTCAAAACCCACTGCCAGACAGAAACCGAAAGGCCTGTGACAGTGGTATGGAAAATACCCGCCATTTTAAAGTAAGGGGACTAGAATCCTAGTTGGCATTTATTTTTTTTGTAGTGATAGTTTTCCAGCTGGGATTCTCCTGGGTCTCCACGTAGGGACTTTGGGTGGTTCCGATCTGTTGGTGAACACTTGAGGCTGGCTGTTCCTATGTTCCCACAGTCCCAACAGACGTCAGGCATTATGTGAGTTCGGTTTCTCGCTGAGGACAGATTACTGCCCACGAGTTGCATGGGTTCTTTGGTGTCCAGTGGGAGCGGATCAGAGTGCCTGTGTAGAACTGTGGGGTCTTAGAATACCTTGCCTGCACCGGGTTCTTTCGGATCTCCTTCCTGCATCGCTGGTCTACCCGGACTGCATACAGTGATTAGTATCCGGCGAGATTGGTGGGACGCTTTGTCAGTCGACGCCTCGGCTTTCAGGTGCTCGGAAAGAACTGTAAAATACAACAGATTCACCAACAACTCTGAGACAGAACCCCAACCATACCACATAATATATATACATAACTGCAAATAAGTGCAAAGGAGTCGCTAGTGGGTGTTGGCTAAATGTATACAACAAAAAAAACACAAGAATGCCCAAGCTACTTCCAATGTGACCAAAAAATACACGATGCATACCTATCTATCTCTGTACAAGGGTCACTTCGTTATCCTTTTGCCCACAAGCCATCTTAAGCCTGCTTGCCACTTACAAGGCAGACCGTAGCGGTCCTAAAACTCACCTGGGTTAAAATTATATTTTACCTGTATAATTACAGAGTGAAGAATGATCAACCAGTGGATCTTCTGTCGTACCAGGCAAATCAACAGACCGCCAACCTGGAAAGTGGGGTGGGGCAAGCTCGGGAAAGACCTGCTAGACTGCAGCGCCGCGCCTCATCATTCCTCTTCTGCGGCTAGAGTGTGGGACTTCGGAGGGAAGACATGCAACAAGGAAGAAAGCAGCAGTTACCTGGCGTCCAGGCGTTGTGCGAACACTCTGCAATAAACTCCCTGATGAAACGTGTGATATCATTGGTGAGATCCGACTCATTCCACCAAAACAAGGTGAGCCCAGGCCAGGGCATCATGGTTAATAAGAATAATACTATCCACCTTAGATCTCGAGACACGGAAGACGGAGAAGTGTGTAATTCGAATTGAATGAAACATTGGTTCAAAAACTCGCGACGAACCATGAGGATCACCGCCATAACGATTGGGGGTGGGGCCAGTCGGGGTTCAGGGTTGTGGTCACAGACACAGGGGTAAGGACAGGTAATGACCCTCGGAAGGCCAGAGAGGAGAGGAGACGTTGTTTCCGGTGTCTGTGATTGTTTGAATGTATGTTGCAGACAGCTCCCTGCGTTGATTGTTTTGCCTCAAGAATTTTTTCTAACTGTGTAACATTGTTGCCTGGGTGCTCAAGACTCGCCCACCTCAGCTGGGTCCAGTTTTGTGGGCTGCAGCATACTGTAACGGTGTTCTCCCAGAAGAAACAAGAAGCGACTGCGGGGACTGAGGTGGGATGAAATAAACCGACCTCCAGCAGCTGCAGGGTAATGAATGCAAGAACAGCCCACAGCTGCAGGTGGTAGGAGGTAAGTGGTAGGCCTGTGTACTGATAGGCAGGGGTGGAGCGTAGCAAAGCTGTGGGATAATGGGGTGTGCATTAACCGCCTTGAGTGCCTGTGTACCATGCGACATACTGGCGTAGCCAGAGTGCGCTAATGTGACTGCTCATGATGTCATGGGGCGGAGCCGGGTTCCTGCGGTGTCTCCCTCTCAAAGCAGTGCACTATTGCTCAGGTTTTGCGGTTGACGGCGCATCATTTGGTGACATCACAGGGGTGGATTACTTACGCCGATCCTCCAGGAAGAGATGGAGTAGAGGGAGATGGAGAGAAGAAAAACAGGTGAAGGCGGGGGGTATGAGTGAGAGTAGTAATTGATGAGAGGTGGGTGCGGTAGTGAAAAGGAGAGGGATGGTGATGGAGGGGAGAGAATACATGGAAAGGGGGGAGGAATAGGAGGATGCCGGTAATGTTGTGAAATGGGGGGCGAGGGCTCGGTCACTAACTCTTGTCCGTGGCCCCGGACAATCTTGTTTGTGGCCTCGTTGCTCATACACATGCTACACCGGTGGGGTTTAAATTTTTTGGAGGTACTGAGTCACTTATTTGTGGTTTCTAGTGTGTGTATGATATATATACAGTATATACACACTCCATGGTTAATAATGTGTAATAAATGCAGTAAGAAATAAGTCAATACCCGATTGTTTAATTTAGGTCAGAAGCAGCAATCTTGATTTGTGATATCTGTATGATGTTGGAAACGCCCTTTAGCGTTCTGATTTGTCATATTCCTCTATGGTTTCTATTTATCAACTTTTTCATTCCACTTTCTGAGCTGAATGTTTCATTTGCAAAATGAGTAGGATTGGGACCAGCTTGTGCTATTCCAGAGGAAGGCAGAGGCCAGCTGAAATAATAGTAAAGTTCAAAGCACGGTCTTTTAGTACGCCATTAAAATACCGTCCAAATTAAGGACAGTCCTCTAATTAGAAAAAAAGATCTAGGCCCATTCATTTACTAAGTAGGTGTTTATTCATCATATTATTCCAATACAGGCAGCCTTCCGGCCCAAGTCCTTGAATGAGGCTGCTCGGTGTTGTCTTTGAGAGTTGGGAGGGGTCTATGGAGGCATTAGTACCCCCTTATAGATATGGCCTTAGTTATCGCAATCACTTAATTTTGCATAACTCCACTGGTGGAAAGTAAAGCAGAGGAG
Organism: Ascaphus truei; assembly: GCA_036426205.1. Taxonomy (NCBI): domain Eukaryota; kingdom Metazoa; phylum Chordata; class Amphibia; order Anura; family Ascaphidae; genus Ascaphus; species Ascaphus truei. Next base: position 3,546 of record WSYH01012165.1, on the reverse strand, counting down.
GTCATATACTCAAAATTGGTGTAGCCCACTCTTATTTTTCAAAATTGTCACTTATACTACACATTGCGCGTCATAAAGTTTAACCATTTGAAGAAATCGTCACATGTAGAAATTCCAGTATTTACAGAAGAAAAGTATACAATCATAATATAAGTTCACTGAACAGAGGGTCTAATAAAATTTTTTTTTAAATTAAACTACGCCCTCTAGCGATCAGGGTAAGTCACCCAATTTTCCCGTTCCTCGGCTGGTGGGAACTTCTGGTTTTCCTGGGAAAAATTGCGCTTATTTTTAACATTTTATATACGGATTTATCACAAGGACCTGTCTCATCGGGAGACTGTCAACAATCATTTTCAAACAGATTCCAAACAGAAACACACTTCTCTACGATGCGATTTAAAACATCTGGACACAAGAGGGGACTTTAAAGCATTCTGTCCACCTTCTCAACATCCATTGGATTGTAATAAGCTGGGAAGCAATCACACCTTTTCTAATATATTTAATGTTTCGTTTCACGTCCCTATTCTCGCCGTCCAATTTGAAACTGGGCCTCCAAACTTAATGGTTGTTAATTCTACTATCCAAATTTTTAACCGTATATACATACAAGTATTACTGTCACGAATACTGCAGTGGATATAAGATGATTGCAGCCATATTTCCCCAGGTAATGAAACTGGTCATATATAATGAGATGTTTCTGCGGTGGACTCGTTGTGCGACGAATGGACCCCCTCCAAAAAATTTGCATATCCATTTCCTCGTAGTGCGTATTGAGGTTATACAGCTTCTTCATCTGTGCCTTACTAAGTGCTTGGATGCCTTTACTGCTTGTGGGAAAAAAGCTATTAAGGTATGTCCTTGGATTTATAGTATGCTGCAGCCTCACTAAGTGATCACGGGTCACAACCCCAATGAATCCCACGAGAATACACAGGCCGAAAGCACTACATTATTAAACTTGCCTTGTTACGATGGCGATCATCTTAATGCCACCATATTTGACAGACCGGTGGAAGTCACTGTGTCCGCACTTAGAATGGCCATTCTGCCCATACATCCATCAAAAATAGCATTGATTTCATGGTGCGTTTGATGTAAAGGTGTGCACATGATATCATGAAAATAACTTCTCTTGAGACAAAAACGAAACCTATTCTGTAACCTCATTAAGAATGACACACCAATGGGAAACACTTCAACACAAATAAAAAATATTGACACTATTATATATATTTTTTGTAAGAGTAGTTCAATCGACTAGTTTTTAAATCTACTAGCAATGTTTTGATGCCAATTTGTCCTTAATAGGGACAGGCACCATTAAAAAATGTTTTCCAATCGACGTTTTTTTCATAAGGCCCAAAACGTTCCATGTGTAGGGCGCGGAAGTAGTCACCACGCCTGTACAGCAGAGAAGAAAATTTCAGTCATGTAGGCCTTGGCCATGTTTGGGCTTGCGATCGCTCATCGACTTGCTGCCGCGTCGGCCTAGCCAGCGAGCTTTTTGCACGTCCACAGAGGAGACAGCAAGGGCTTGGGAGGCGGGATCACTGTGTGTGTGGTTGCACTTTGGTAGCTGTACGTGTGTGTTGGTCCTGGGGGAACGTGTTGTTGTGTGTGTCGTGTGTGTGTGTGTGTCTTGTGGGTGTGTGTGCGGTGTGTGTGTGTGTTGTGTGGGTGGTGTGTATATTATATCTATAGTTCAAAATAATAAAAAAAAGACATGCTTGGAGAACATATATTATCTAACATTTGTGCAACTTTGATAAATATATTCACGCCACGACACCCACACGCACACACGCATCACCATACACACCATACAGCACACACACACAAAGGAACACAACACACACATGCCATACACACACACATGCCATACAATACACACAACAGCACACAAACCAGGTACATACAACATGAAACAGCAGGCACAACAACATGAATCGCACACACACAATGCACCCACATCACCTCATAGCTACACACAGCAACCACACACCAATCATTAGCAACAAAGGACACACACACATCACACACACATGCTACAGAACAACGCACAATAGCATACACAAATACACATATCCCACACAACGCCACCCCCACATGCACACCATATACATACACAGATCACAGAATGCCCACACCAAACGACTAACACGCCATCCACAAGTCAGCATCACACACACATCACACATGCTTACACAAAGGCACACACACACCCTATGCAAACAAAGCCACACACACACACCACAACACAGACCACAACACACGACAACTGCATACACATCAAAAGGACAACAGGTTAGAGGCAACACACACACACAACACACACAAAGACAACACACACACACACAAAGCACACACACACCCTGGGCAACACTACACATTCACAGCACACACACACACACACTCAAGGGCCACCACATCTAACACACAACACACCAACACCCACCACACCACACAAACCACGAACACACCAACCTCACATATCACAGTACACTACACACACACCACACAGGTACGTACATGGTATCGGTTTGCAAAGGTTACAGATACCGTAATTTCGGGAGGGTTCCTGTCATCACTCACCTGCCGTTTCTACCATGTTACTCACTATCTGTTTTTCCCCTCATTGTTCAACCCTCACGTTTGAACCGGTGTCCTCCGGCAAGCGGGGAAGCTGTTAAATTCCCCAAGACCTCTCTCTTCCGCAAAGCGCGCGGAAATCGCAGGTGGAGCCCCTACTAAAGCCGGCATCTCATTGCGCTTGTAGGGGGCATCACGTGCTGAGCAGGGAGCGGCCTCAAGTCGCTTCCGTCCAGCAAGCAGGGTAACAGGGTCCGGGCCTAAGGCAGACGCTAGAGGAAGGGTCGTGTTGGTCGTGCATGATGTAACACGGAGGTTTTTTCCCTATTAGGGTGAACCACTCATGTGACCGGCCTAGCCGCTACAAAAGACGAAATATTTTATCTCCTGTAGCTTTGCTCTACCCAACGCTCACGTGCACGCGCGCCCTATACTCGTTAGGCCCGACATGTTCCCTGCATGCTTGCCAGGAAGCGTTGCTGACGCAGCGCGGTCGCCGCGTCAGCACTGAGCCCCTACAGCCGCAATTAGGAGCGCTTTAGTAGGGCTACACGGCGTCTCCGAGCAGCTGCGGAAGCGCGGTCTTAGGGGATTTAAAAGTCCCACGCAGTTGCGGCGAGACAGGTCCGGTCACGTGAGCAGGTTCGCCCAGGAGGGTCGACCAGCTCCGTGACGTCACTGGCGCCCCTATCGTGGCCCCGGCCATCGCCTCGCCCTGCTCCCGGCCAACCCCCGTTGTCCCCTTCTGACCGTCCTTGCCCTCCATTCTGCCCGATTCCTGCCCCCCTTCTGGCCGATCCGGTGTCCCCCTCTGTCCCGTAACATGTCTCCTGGTTGTGTGTCGTTTGTGTGTTGTGTAGGTGTTGTGTTTTGTGCCATTGTGTCGGTGTGTGTGTGTGGTGTGATGTTAGGGTGCGGTGGACAGCTGACAGGGTCAGGATGAATAAA
>WSYH01012164.1:0-19367 GCA_036426205.1 Ascaphus truei | reverse complement strand
CCTCAGTCCCTCACCGCTCTCTCACCGACACACACACACACACACCACACAAACACATCGGCACTCCCCCCTCCCCCCACACACACAACCCTCACTCCCAACATTCGCTCCTCATGGCCACAGCATACATCTACTGTCATCCCAGCCACACAACTCACCTCATTGTCACCTCACCCCAACTTCCCTTCCACGCACACACATCAACAACGAAAACAAACCTTGTCACTCCACTCCCCCCACACGGACAACGCATACTCCGTGCCCCTATCTCTTCACATCAACACGTCCTCCCCTACCCCATCTCCCACGACACCACTACACGCACATCATCCTTCCCCCTATATCTCTCTACACATACACACAAACACTCTCTCACTCACCCCCTCACTACCCCCTTCCCTCTCTCTACCAGACCACACACTCTATCTCAAATCCTCCTCCCTCTCACTCCACCTTTCTCTCTGTGTTTCTCTGCCCCCCCCCCCACCCACCCCCCCCTTCTCTTCTCACTAAGTTTTAATCTCTCTCTCCCTCACTTACTGTGTATAGTGCTTGCTGTACCCGTGGTTGGATATCAGCGGGTGGTCTGAGCTCCCTCTTTCCTGTAGATAAAGGCAGAAACTAGCTTGCATCTTTAGAGAGAAGAGAGGCAGCAGAGTGAGAGATAGCTATGCATCTTATAGAGAGAGAGAGAGGAGCAGAGTAGAGATAGCTGTGCATCTTATAGAGAGAGAGAGGAGCAGAGTGAGAGATGCTGTGCTCTATATAAAGAGAGGGAGTAGAGTGAGAAGATAGCTGTGCATCTTATAGAGAGAGAGAGGAGCAGAGTGAGTAGTTAGCTTGTGCATCTTATAGAGAGAGAGAGGAGCAGAGTGCGAGATAGCTGTGATTCTTTAGAGAGAGAGAGAGGAGCAGAGTGAGAGATAGCTGTTCATTAAATAGAGAGAGAAGCGGAGATATAGATCAGTATATAGATGATAAAATAATAATACTCACATATTACTGTTGGCTGTCTTACAAATGATCCCTGCAAATAAGACAGTTCTAATTATATCTACAATAATATATATTATTACTTATTAGGGTTAACGAAACCTACAGTAGATGTTTGGAAAACAAGATTCTTGAACGGGCTATAAGATATTTGACACTGTGTCATCCTGCGGGGGGAGGGACAGGCTCAGAGCTCCCTTCTGCCTGTGTCACTGTGTCACCCTGCGGGGGGAGGGACAGGCTCATAGCTCCCCTTCTCGTCTGTGTCACTGTGTCACCCTACACTGCGGGGGGAGGACAGAACTCATATCCCCTTCTTCTGTCACTGTGTCACCCTGCGGTGGGGGGACAGACTCAATAGCTCCCTTCTGTCCTGTGTCACCCTGCGGGGGAGGGACAGGCTCATACCTCCTTCTTGCCTGTTCACTGTGTCACCCTGCGGGGGAGGACAGACTCATAGCTCCTTCTGTCTGTGTCACCCTGCGGGGAGGGACAGCTATAGCTCCCTTACTGTCCTGTGTCACTTGTCGTCACCCTGCGGGGGGAGGGACAGACTCATAGCTCCCTTCTGTCTGTGTCACTGTGTCACCTCGAGGGGGAGGGACGATTCATAGCTCCCCTTCTGTCTGTGTCACTGTGTCATCACCTGCGGGGGGAGGGACAGACTCATACTCCCTTCTGTCTGTGTCACTTGTCACACCTGCGGGGGGAGGGACAGTCTCATGCTCCCTCTGTCTGTTGTCATCCTGCGGGGGAGGGACAGCTCATAGCTCCCTTCTGTCTGTGTCACTGTGTCACCCTGCGGGGGGAGGGACAGACTCATGCTTCCCTTCTGTCTGTGTCACCCGGGGCGAGGGGAACAGACTCATAAGCTCCCTCTGTCTGTGTCACTGTGTCACCCTGGGCGTGGGAGGGAGGCAGACACATAGCTCCCTTCTGTCTGTGTCACTGTGTCACCCTGCGGGGGGAGGGCAGCACATATCTCCCTTCTGTCTGTGTGGCACACCTGCGGGGGAAGGACAGAACTTAGCTCCCTTTGTCTGTATGCCTGTGTCCACCTCCCTGCCGGGGGGAGGGACAGACACATAGCTCCCTTCTCTGTGGCACTGTGTCACCCTGCGGGGGGGAGGGACAGGCACATATCTCCCTCTGTCTGGTGTCCCTGCGGGGGAGGGACAGGCACATATCTCCCTTCTGTCTGGTGTCAAAAATCTTCTCACCTTCATCTTCAGAAGATCAGAATCCCCACAAGATGCTGATGACAACAAACAGTGAGGGAGATGCAATGACCGGGAAGGCACTCCGGAAGATTCTATTAGAAGAAGACAACATCCCATTACAATGAGAGTGGTGTGAATATACTCTTAGAAGACACAGGAAACTGGAGATTGCTGTGTGTCACATAGTGAGAGGAGTGAAATAAAGAGATAGCTGCATGTTTTATAGAGTATGAGGACAGTGGGAGATCAGCTGTGCTTTCTTATAGAGATTGGGAGCAGAGGTGGAGATGTCTGTATATCGTTATTTGTACGCACTGTCCTGTAGACGGCGCTTCCCAGCAGCAATACACGTATGAGACATATGGGGAATAAGCGCTACAGATATAAAAGTACCTTGGAAAAGGAGTCCGTGGCCCGAAGAGCTTACAATCTAAGTGGTAAGTAGGGAGAACTTACAGAGACAGTAGGGGTGGTTTATAGCATGTGTATACAAGGGTGAGTGCATAGTTATATAGTAGATGAGGTTGAAAAAAGACATACAGTATGTCAATCAAGTCGTTTTTGGAGCTACTCCAATGCTTTGTGAAAGAGGTGTATCTTAAGATAATCATAGGTGGGGAGAGAGTTGCTCGAGGGAATGACATTCTGGAGGTGAGGGGGTGCAGTAACGGGAGAAAGGTTTAGGTGGCAGCAGGATTTAGATCAAAAGGACTTACCGCGAGCAGAGCACAAGAGGCGCGCATGTGTAGGCTGGGGGTTGAGATGTTAGGAGGTGGCAGATGGTGTTTAAGAGCCCTGAACAAAAAGAGAGGACAGGCTTGTGGACGTACAGCTCCACCACCCTTATAACGCGTGCTTGGGGGTCCAAAGAATCACTTATTGCGGTATAAGAGGATCGCTTTAGAAATAAGTACAATGTATGCGTGTACAACTAAAGTATATTTAAGACGCCGAACAATCGTGTTGTAAAGTATTCATAAGTTACGTAAATTGGAGCCACGCTTGCACACCGCGCTATAACGGATCCGCGTTGCAGGATCACGTTATGCAAAAGTTCAGCTTGTAGTGAGAGAATCTCCGTCTTTGCATATTAAGTTTTGAGTCGGAAGAGGGCCACAACCGATGATCTAAGCGAGAGACTTCAGAAACTTTGTTTGACAAAAGGTGTAAGGTCGGGGTTCAAAGGAAATGTTGTGTTATCAGCATACAGGTTGATATTTGAACTGAAATATTTTATAAGGTCGCCTAGAGGAGTGTAGAGAGAAAAGAAGTATCCCACGCATAGACCTTTAGGTATACCACCACGAGAGATCGACAGAGGGGAGAAGATGTTAGTAAACGAACACTGATTGCCAAAATTGGAGAGGTTTACTGTAAGAAGAAATCCAGAATACAGCTTGGGTACCAATACCAAGAGTATGGGGAATTTGGAGAGAAGAGCATGTCCATAGTACAAAGCTTCCAAAAGGTTGAATAATAAAGCAGAGTGTATGACCTTGCTCTTTGGCAGCATGATGTATTCTTTATTTGGTTAGGGGGCGTTTTCATGTGGAGTGAGCAGTGCTGGAGTCAGACTGTAGAGAGTCTAGAGAAGATAGGAGTTAAAATGTTAAAACAAGAGAATACAGGCATTCAAAGGTTCCGAGGCATAAATCAAGAAGGAGATTGCGGTATAGTTAGAGAGCAGGTAGGGTCACGTTTGCTATTTTGAGTATTGAATAAACTGGTGCATTTTGGAAGGATGTGGGAATAACACCAGACCTGAAGAAGAGTGAAAAATATGCTGAGTGTAGGGTTAGAGTGGGGCGAGTGGTTTAAGGGATGGGAGGGAATGGGGTCAAGGAGGGCGAGTGGCAAGAGGGAGAGCAACGACGACACTTCTCCTCTCTTGTGTCAAAAAGAGAGGGAAAGAAGGAAAAAGCGGATGTCTTGACAATGGTGTACATACACCTTACTCTTCAAATAGTCCTGCAAAGTCCTGAGGTGAAATGGAGGAGATACAAAACGACAGTGATCTAGTAAGATTAAGACAGAAAAGAGTTGGTGTGTTTAGACTTGAAGTGTTGATTAGTGAAAAAGAAGCTTTATTTTGCTGGGAGAGGAGCAGTTGATACAAAATAGGATCATTTGTATGGATTGAAGTCTGTGAGATTTCCTTAGAAAATGAAAATCCAGACAGGAGGATGGGCTAGTTGTACGTTCAGGTTGGTTGGGTCATAGAGAGCGAGGGAGAAGAGAGGAGGAGACACAGAGGTGTGTGTCTGGAGTCGGTAGGTTCTGGAAGCAGGCTCTGCAGGAATGAGGGTAGATGGGGTGAAGTTCGGAGAATTGAGAGAGTACATTTGATTAAAGTGATGGTTAAGAGGGCCAGGGGGGGATGAAAATAGGGAACAGTGTTTCGCGTGAAACCATGCCAATTATCCCCACCTGATGAGTCAGAGATATCAATTAGGAGAGTCAAGATTCATACTGTAGTCGAAGAAAGGTTGAAGGGGCATGAGTGAGAGGTTGGTGGCCAATGTATGAGAGAGGAGAGAAAAAAGCTGTCCACAGTGTTACCTCAATAAAGGAAAAGGAAGAGAAGGAGGAATAGAAGGGTACAGTAGCACAGACAGAGAAGATGAGAAGCCCAACTCTTCCAATCAGGGAAAAGGAGTAGTGGAATGAGGAGATAGAAAGCCACAATAACGAGAGGGCAGCTTCAGTGCAGAATGAACTGAGAAGTCGGAGGTTAGTTATGAAGAATTAAGGTCATGTAGAGAAAGTAACTGTTAGAAGGAAGCGGACATTCCAAAGGAGGGCACTGGAGAGAAGGAGAAGCAGGAGACAGGATGGAGATGGGTTTGAGTTAGTGAGGGGTTACGATCAACCAGAAGGGACAGGAGAGAAACGAGAGGAAGGAGGGAGGACGTAATGAGTTTGAAGTTAGAGGGTTTACACCAGATGGGATCGATTTGGGTTAGAGTGGGTTTACAACACACCAACGGAGAAAATTGAAAGGTGATGGCGAGGTAGAACATATAGAAAAGAGCAGGGACCAGGATTGGGAGAGATATCCGGGAGCAAGAGGAGAAGACATGGAAAATAAGAGAGATGTGTGAGGAAGTAGAGGGCTGTGGTTTAGTGCAGGGGGTAGTGCGAGTGGATAAGAGGCGCGCGCAGAACAGGAATTCATAGTAAACAGAGAAAGCGAGAAGGAAATGATAGAGTAACCAATAGCGTAGAGGGATCATGAGGAATGGTAGAGGAGATTAGTGCGGTATGAGAGCAGAAGCCAAGAAAGATAGATACAGGTAGTTTGTGGTGTAAGTATTACAAGGTCGGTGCTGAGACTCCTTGAGGGGATGACGTGATTTATAGTTAAGGATAAGGTTAAAGAGCAGGATGGGGAAAATACAGTATAATAGACGTGTGGTGGAGTTATAGACTGTGACAAGAAGGAGATGTTTCTTGGTCCCAGCAGAGATCTGTCTTCTTGTGGTCTTTCATAGAAGAATGTTTGTCCACTCATTTCAATCTCCATGATAACTGCATGCCCTCGTACTATACAGGTACTACTCTCGAGACGAGGCAGTGCTAACCCTCACATTCCGGTACCACGAGATGTCCCCAATATATAGGCAATGTCCTTAATTGTAATCCCAACCCTCGGAAAGTATAACTATAAACACCACCAGCGGGAGCCTGAATTTAGGGACAAATAGAGACAGAGATATTAGGTATTTTGGAGAAGATTAAAATCTTGCACGAGGGTACACAGTCGAGTAAGCCTGGCACCTGTATAGAGAGGAGAGGAGCAGAGTGAGAGATGGCAGTGCATGTATAGAAGAGGGAGCAGAGGGAGATGCTGTGCATGTGGCATATCTTCTCCATACTGAATTACCGGTCTATCCTGAGACTTGTGCCTTTCCATGGCTGATCGTGAGTTGAAAATGTTATTTCCGACACAGAAATCGGAGCAGCAACAAGGCAGTAACTACGAACGGTGTTATCTCGCCCCCCGCACCCCACTGTATGTGGAATACCGATTGCCCTCTCAAGCTCTGTCCTTCCTCCGTAAGTGGAAATGAACCATCTCTGGGAGGGGGATAGGCGTATAGGTTACCCATGGGGCTGCCCACTCTCCAGTAAATCCCGACCCACAGGGCGGTCTCTGCTGCGGGGGGTAGTGATGTGCGCAGTTGCATGGTGATTAGAGTTCTCTTCTTTGGCTGAAAGAATACAATTAGGCTGATGGACGGTGGAATCCTGGATTTTGCATCTGGCAGTGCCTGGAGAATAGGAATGGAGTCGTTGGATTACAGAACTTCTTGGACGACCAAGTCTCAGAAGGACAGTAGGTGACAAGACATACAGAAACCTGGCACACTATTGGGCAGAAGGTCACAGATACTTTGAGTGGGATGTGGGTAACCAGGCTTTTAATAAAGCGTCACGACCCATTTTGTGGTTCCCCTATGCTCCCTGGATCTAAGGGTCCCAAGAGTTAGCTCTGGGCCCAGTACATTTGTTACCATTCCACAACTGTCTCCGTCTTTACTAACATGCATTATGTTCTGTGGTTATTGCCTTTCCCCGGGCGGTTGCAATAAGCAGGGATTACTAGGGTATGAGTTTAAGGGGTTTTTTTTGCGAGGAACCGTTAACAGAATTTGGCTAGGAGAGTTGGGGGTCCAGAGTTTGCCGGTGTTTCCTATCAATGCTACCCACCGGGAATTCATGCCGTGATTCTCAGATAAAGAATGTCGGCAACATTGTCCCAGACTAATACCTTCCCCTTAAACACATTTTCGATTGGGGTTCTGAGGATTCCGGGTCCAGGGTAAAATCTAAACATCACCGTAAGGGTTCCCGTCACTAGGAAAAGTCTTAGATTTTCGACCCACAAGCCCAGTTAAGTGTGGTTTTTGTGTCTTCAATTTGTGTTCCGTTCACACTTGTGTGTAAGACGAATTTATGCCGAATACCATATGAATTTATATAATTACCTTGTTTCTTGCCATTAATGAATCTTGCTAATAGATGGTGTAAATTACCTGTCTCCTGTGACAGACCACAGGTTTCACGGCTCCTCCCAGGAAGCTGCAAAACCATATTTATTTGGCCCCCCTGCATATTGTTTTTAAAAGGCCAAGCAAATGAAAAAAGTGCCTTGAATATCCAACCTTGCGAGCCCCTCCCTCTTCTTTTAATACTGCCCCTTCTTTTACAACCTATATTCTCTTCCTTTTCTCAGCCCCCCCCTCCGCTCTCACCTCGCCCCCTCCCAAAAATTTCTCTCCCTCACTCCTGTCCAACTCTCTTCCCCCTCTCTCTTAGGCCGATGCTCACACTACATACACTTGCTTGCGAGAGTGTGAGCGTTTACCGTGCCCGCTGGCTGTAGCACACGCGATCTCTGCTCACAGTGTTTTCAGGTGATGGTGTGGCTAATTAATGATGTCACGGAGCTGTTTCTCCATGATTGTTATCCCTCTAACCGGGGCACTTACTGGCACTTTGTTTTTTTTATATACTGGTACTCTACGCTGCTATGCCTGGTCTTTTGTGACTGTGTATTTTGGCACAGGTCTTGACCCAATTGACCGGTTTTGGGATGGACTGTACATTAGGATGCTGTGATAACGCATAAAGTCCCCAGAGGCTGCCCACCCCCCTGTTAATCCCACCCCACAGGGATGCTTTATCTTGGAGGGGGATGTGAATGGGCAGTGGATGGTGACTGAGTCTCCTATAGCTTGAGGATTCATGAGTGAGGCTGATGGATGGTGAAGCCCTGGATATGATTTGGAGCTGGGAGATACTGTAGGAGGAGAAACAGCAATAATTGCAGAACCTCCAGGGCTGGACAGCTCAGAGGTAGGTGAGGACATCAGAACTGGGCATCTATTGGGCTGTATGGGTCAATGATACAGATCCAGACACCTCTAGGGCGGGCACAGGATACCTATTTTGGTACCCACCCCAAGGTCTAAGACTGAACAGAGACACTGCCGCTGGCAACTTAGTTCTGATAAAGGGCCCCCTGAGCTATGTACCTCTAGGTCTGCAAACCATTTTGGAGCACAGTCCAGGTTTATGACCTCTTAGGAGGGAACTAGTTGGTCTTTGGATGGCCGTGAATCATATCCTGGGAATTGGGGGAGGCGAAAATGCCCATCCCCCCAACCACTTCAAATAAAGTCGAAAGCCGCCCTCCTGCCAAACCCCCTCACCATCCAGGGTGAAGCCCCTCTCCACCTCTCTGTGCTCCCTCTAACCCTTGACCTAGAGCGGGGATGCAAACATTGTTACAGCTACACAACTGCTTAGCTACTCTTGCTATCTTTTCATTTACGCAACATCTCCCCCTCTATGTGGGGAGGGGTTTTTCTCTCTGCCATAAAACCCGTGGTAATGTTATTTTTGGTGTCCTCAGTATGCGCCTTTGTCTGTGGCCAGGAGGCCCCGTCATTCGCCTTTTCCCACCTGGCCAGTTGCTTTTGTTTGGGAAGAGGGCTTAACTTCTCCCCCCGTGCTCACACCCATCCCTAATTTATTAGGATGTCCGCCTGCAACGCATCCTTCCTCATTGGCGTAAGTTGGAAATATGACCATGTCCCAGACTGGCCATAATGGGGCAGGAGGCTTGAACCTGGACACTCTCTCCTTCGTCCCACGTTTACCAAATCCCTCTGATCGTTACCCTCCAACGTTCCCCATGGTTGTTGATTAGGGTGAGAACGGTTTTGTAACTACCTGTCCCCTTGGGCGCCGCCGCAGGTTGTTTGGGGATACCCTGCAGTCTATCATATGTCTCACTTGGGGACCCCCTTAACTTACCCTCTGGACCCGCAGCCACACTCCTGCTCCAAGGAAGCCTCTCTGTCCCACAGACCTATCACCCCCTGAAACCAAGGACTCCTCTTCTGTCCCCACAGACCTCTCTCACCCATGCACCCCACCCCTTCACCAAGGAACGCCTTCGCTTTCCCCCGACATTTCTTCATCACACCCCTGCACCACACCCTGCAACCAAGGATGCTCTATGTCCCACAGACCTCTTTCACCCCGGCCTGGAGACCCCAGCTTTGTGAGTCGACTTCATTGTACTGTTACGTTCTATTGTCTACCTTCCCCTTTATTGTGCTGCTGATGTCTATATATTAATAATGTGTTTCACTGTACCTCCCACTATTAGCTATTAGTTTAATAACTCTTTACCAAGACTGATTTGTTGACTACATGAAGCTATTCACCAGGGGGATTTTAAATTTTAAAAAAGTTTGGATGTTGGTTGGCTTTGTGGGATCCCTGTGACCCACTAGTTGCCGAGGACCATGTTCCATGAAACCACCCAGGTATATTTTTAATTTTAGCTGGCAAGCGCACCCCTAAGGACAAGGTTGGTCATAAGGGATATAATGGATTCTAAGAATCCAGGTTCCTCTAGGAACGTAGATTTCTTGTGTTGGGACAAGGGATTCAGACCTGGATCTGTTACTTGATAAACTGGGAAGGAACAGACATCATAGAGTTCCTTACCTTCCACCACCAACTCCGTGCCATGATCACTGCTGAATTTCCCATTATTGGTTTCACTCTACAGCCATACCTCTTCCGTTTCATACGGTAAGAGTTCTGTCTTGCAGAGGGATCTCATGAGTACTGACCCAGAGTTACTCTGTTTATTAATTGATACATTTTCAGTATTCTCATTACAGAGATCCCTTGATCCCACTGTCCAGGTTCTTTGCTGATTGAACCCACCTGTCCCCGGTGGGTAACGACATGAAAAGGGGATGTGAGGTTTTCTCCTGGGAGCAGGAACTGGCATCCATGCTCTTATATAAACCCCGACTGTGTCCTACGAGAGAGAGAACGGCAGAAAGTGACACAGACAAAGGGAGAATATGAACCAATCTGTTCCTTCCCTCCCTCATACCTTCACACTTCCAGTGGGGGTGGGGGGGAACACTGATAGGAGGAGCTCTGGAAATGCCAGTCTGTGTCCTCCCTCCCCCCACCACCCCCCCACAACACACACCGTGACATAGTGACAGCAGTGACAAGTGGACGTGACAACAGACAGAACGGAACCCAACCTATGAGGCTGTCCCTCCCCTGTAAGGGTGACACGTGAAAAAGGGAGCTACAACTGGCGACACACTTTATTTATTCGTAGCTCGGCTAGTCCCACGAATTCGGGTAACCCGGGTGTCATTGAGGTTTAGTGACTGTTTTCTGCCGAAGTGCCTTGAGGTATTTTCCAGGCAGGGATTGAAGAGCATTTTATATGCCCTCTGGCTGCAATACTGCACAGTATATATATATACTAGCCTTACAATTCATGAATTTATGCCATTGGTAGAACAAGCGAAGCATTGCAGCCTATTAAATCCTAATCTTATCAGTTAATAACAGATCAGCGCCCGTCAGCCATGGTGCATGAACCCAGGCTGGGAAGGCAAAAACGGCAACGGGGCATTGTCAGAGTGAGGAGCGGCGGCATTCCAGGTATCTGCCAGGTACATACTGGGGTATTTGCTCGAATAAAGTGTGTCGTGCAGTATGAGTTCTGTCCCTCCCCCTACGGGTGGCATAGTGCACAGACAGAAGAAGCTTAATCTGTCCCTTTCCCCTGCAGGGTAACACAGTGACACAGACAGAAGGGGGAATCTATGAGTCTGTCCCTCCCCCCGCAGGTGAACACATTGACACAGACAGAAGGGGATCTATGAGTCGGTCCCTTCCCCCCGCAGGGGTAACACATGACACAGACATAAGGGAGCTATGAGCTGTCCCTCGCCTCCGCCGGGTGACACATGACACGACAGAAGGAGCTATGATCTGTCCCTCCCCCACAGGGTGACACAGTAACACAGACAGAAGGGAGCTTTTTAGTCTGTCTTCCCCCCGCAGGGTGACAAGAAACACAGACCGAAGGGAGCTATTATATGTATGTCTTATTTATTAGCGCCATTAATGATACATATCGTGTCACAGGCAGTAATCACTTTGACAATCTATAAATAACAAATAATGCAAATAAGCAGGTCATGGAAATAGTCTAACTTACATAAACTACATTTTGGAAGAGGATTCCGCTCCCCTAGAGCTGACAATCTAATTGGTCGGCTAGGAAGAACGTACAAGCAGTATGAGGCATTCTGGTAAGTAGCTTCGGCAGGGGACCAAGCTTTATGTATCATTATGTCCAGTATTACTCATGGCTTCTTTAAGCAAGTGTGTCTTAAGGTGGGTCTAAAGGTGGATAGAGGGGGTGCAGTCGGTGTTGAGGGGCAGTAGGGTCATTCCAGAGGTGTGGGGCAGTCAGTGAGAATAGGTTTAAGGCGGGAGAGGGCTTTAGGTATCAAGGGGGGTAGAGAGACATCCTTGAGCAGAACTCAGAATGCGAATGGTGCATAGCGAGAAATTAGGGCTGAATGTAGGCGGAGCAAAGAGTGTAAGCTTTCAAAGTGAGGAGGAGAATTGAGTGCGAGATGCGGGATTTGATCGGAAGAACAGGAGAGGATTCAGGAGGGAATACGCTGAAGACCCAGATTTAGGAATAGTAGAACGCTTCTGGCAGCACGTTATGATGATGTAGTGGAGACAGGTGAGAGGCAGGAGGCCGACCAGCAGGAGTTAACATTAACAAGACGGGAGAGAATGAGGGTCTGTGTCCATAGTTTTAGTCAGTCTATAACAGAGGAAAGGGCGAACTTTTGTAATATTGCGTAGAAAAAGCGACAGGTTTTAGAGATGTTTTGAATGTGAGAGGAGAATGTGAGAGAGTAGTCGAGTGTGACCCCGTAGGCAGCGTGCTATGGGCTACTGGGTGAATATCTACTTCCAACAGTATGTGGAAAGGAGGTAGTTGGAGGGGCCGGTTTTGGGAGGAATTATGAGGGCTCTGTTTTTGTCATGTTAAGTTTTAAGTCGTCGGAGGGCCATTCAGGATGATATCACAGCGAGACTTTCAGAAACTTTGTGCTATACAGCAGGGGAAGTCAGGGATTGAAAAGTACATGTCTGTGTCGTTAGCATAGGGTGATATTTAAACATTGATGTGATAGTTTACCCTAGAGGAGTGTTACAGAGAAAGAGAAAGAGGTCCCAGGACAAAGTCCTGGGGTACCCCCACAGAGAGATCGCTAGACGAAGAGACGCTGAAAGTACGATAGGAACGGTAAGAGAAGAATCGAATACCAAGATTATGGAGATGTGAAGGAGAAGAGGGTGTCCACATGTCAAATGCTGCAAAAAGACAGGTCAGTAATATGAGAAAATTGTAATCACCAAAGGTTTTTAGGAGATGGGGGAGGGAATGGGGTCAAGATGCAATGGTGAGGAGAGAGGAAGATCAGTAGTGACACTTCCTCCGCTGAGACAGTGGAAAAGAGTCCAAAGAGGCAGGAGGAGAGTTGGGAAGAGGTGTAGGATTGAGGAGGCAACGAGGGGATGTTCTGAACCTATGGATGCCACACCTTTCCTTAAATAGTCAGCAAGTCCGATGTGGAGATGGAAGAATAAGAATACAGGCAGCCGATGTTGGTACTAAGTATAGAACAAAGACAGAGAAGAGTCCGGCGTGGTTATTTGTGTCGGTTTAATATGAAGAATAAGTTTTGTTTATCCTGATAGAAGGCAGAGGTGAACAATTCAGTCAGTGACACAGTAGAGGAGCAATGTATGTATGATGTTGTATATATTTGTATGTTGTATGTATGTAGTATGTATGTATCTTTTGTATGTATGTATGTATGTATCTATTTATGTATGGTATGTATGTACGTATTTATGTATCTATAGGCAATTCAGTTCCGTGACCTCCCACCAGAGGGTGACACAGTGAAACAGATTGAAGGACCTGAGTATAAAAAAACATTTGTATCACCGATTCACAGTGTCACAGGAGGAACCTAAGACCGGGAACGTATTGCCTTTACTATACTGCTTGGTGTAACGCAGTGACATTTGGAGATATGGCTCTCCCTGTCTGCCAATTTTCAATTCTCGATCACTAGAAGAAGGAGTTTATAATTGTTTAATGGGTTTCTAAAGAGAAGAGAAAAAGGTTTCTTTCATTTTTCAAATGATTAAACTCGTGATAGCAGCACAATATACCTTCAAAGAAAAAGACCACATGTGTGGCCCATAATACCCCCTCATGTGCTGCCCACTACACACACACATATGTATATCTGATATATATATATTAAACTGTAGGAGTTTCTTCTCCCCACTCACCCGGACCAGCTGCCTAATGTCGATGGCTGGTGACATACTGCCCCTCTCCTCTCTTTTACACTGGGAACAGAGATAAGCCCAGGAGAGTTAGCGGGTAGAAGCTACTATCCATGTCTACAACCTCCCACTCCCTTTGTAGAATAGGAGAGGGGAGACAGAGGTGATTAATATCGCTGGGTTGGGGCATGGTTGGGTATCTAAAAGAGACATGAATGGCGTCTCTGTCTATATTTTGAAAAACAGGATTAGGAGGGGTGTTACATTGATGGGTATAGGATCCTTACCTGGAAACATCAGGAGAGGTCCCGTGAAACGGTTTTTGCCAGCCGTTCACTTTTTCCCCTTCCCCCCCTGTTTATTGGGTTTCTTATTTCCACACGGCAGCAGAAGATAGGACGCATCTGTTCTCCTCAGCCCCTGATTTCTGAATAGACGCCATCTGATCCCTTTGGGTCTCCCACCATGAAGAATCGCTCCTTTGTAATTTGCATCTGCCGTTTTCCCTGGGGGTTCCCGTGTGATTTGTGATGGAATTACTTGCCCACAGGGACGGCTTGAGCCTCTCTCCAATACACTCTCACCCTCTGGTACGTCGTCCAGTCTTGGGGAAGCTGAACCACAATGGGATGGTGACAGAGCCTCCCTCCTCCCCTGAGTGTCTCTAACGTGTCGGCACAGTAAGAAGTATCCGAATTGCTCCATGGATTCCTCCTGCAGAAGACAGATGGTCACCTCGTCATCATCTCTTTTTCCATCTCTTGGTAAACAGAAGAGATGACATTTATCACACAGACTTTATACTTCACTTCACAGCACACAAATTATAATTACAGGGTTACAATGAGTCACAGCAAAATAGTGTTCCTAGATATTTTAGTCTTCTATTAACTTATATGGCCCCTTTCTAGTTCATCTTGTTCTAGAAACCAATCATTTTTTGTACTTCAGGCTACTTGTTCTAAGAAATACAATTCCACCTGTTTTTAGTTCAGGCCACTTACGAAATATAGACCCACCCTTTTCTAGTTTAGGAGGTCAATTGGTTCTATAAACCCAAGTAACCTTTTCTAGATCTTGCAACCTCTTCTGGATTTACCAACCACGTTATTTTGGTTTTATTAGTTTCCGGCACATTCCATAAACCTAAGCCAACCTTTTCTAACCTCCTGCTCTTCTTCTAGCAGCCCTTTACTTCTAGAACCTCCTTCTAATGTAATATGTGATGGGTAAATACTGTAAAAATATATGTTTTTAATACTATAACTGGTATTTGTAACCAATAATATATACTAAATATAATAATAATAATCATAAAATAATAATATAATCATTAATAATATATACTTAATATTCACGTCAAACACTAATTATATTGTACAGTGACAAGGAGTCCAGCAAATGTGTTCCGATAAATATGTTTTCTGTCTTTGACTCAATACAGGCCACTTTTTTCTAATTCAGTCTACATGTTACTATAAAAATAGTCACCCTTTGCTAGTTCAGACATACTTTTTTTCTGGAAAAACATACTCTTGTCATTTTCCCCTTACATTAAGCAGGGTTCTCATTCTGCGTCTCAAACGACCTGTGTAGGTTCCTGCTGGGCCTGCAGGCAGAGGTGTCTCCACTCCAGCACTGAGTAGCCCTGAATTACTGTAAGGGAATAAGTCCCTTTTTTTGGTTATTAAGGCTACTTGGTCCTAGAATACAGGAAAGACAGAAATCGGACAACAGCAAAATATAAAATAATGTATTGGATCCTTAACAAAATCCTTTTGGGGGGGGGGGGTGTTTTCTTCTAGTTCCTGCATTCATTTACTGTGAATAGATCTATATTTCATTTGTGTGGAACTTGTTATTATTACCCTCCTTGGAAGTCACATGACAGAATCTTTTTCATACTTGTTATAGAACGACAAGTAACTTTGTTTTAGTTCAGGATTCTTCTGCTAATAAAAAAAATACACAGGCCACTTTTCTAGTTGAGGTCAATTGTTCCAGACGCACAGTCACTTTGTCACTTCAGGTACTCTTCTGCCATACACACGGGTTAACCTTTTTCTAGATCAGACCACTGCTCTAGAAATGAATGCCACCTTTTTTTCTAATTCAGGATCCTTATCTAGAATCACAGCCCGACTTTTCTAGACTCAGTGCCGTGTTTGGGAACAGCACCACAGATGAAGCAGCACAGGAATTATAGTGCCGGCATGGAGCAGGGCTCGCCAGTTACACGGTAACTACACTTGGTTTCTTAATTGTAACAGGACAGCCCGTCTGCAGTTAGTACCCTGTTATTAATGTTAGCCCCGCTGGATACGCCCTGTGGTGTGAAGACGTTGATCAGGTCCAATAATCCCCTGTGTAACTGGAGGGTCAACTGCCATAGTGCCTGAGATACTGTATTCTGCTGCGTGATTACACCTCCCGGCCGGGACTTTGTACATCTAAACATGACCCCGATTCCCAAGTTCTGTTGTTTGTGTTGTTGTTGTTGTTGTTGTTTGTTGTTGTTTGTTGTTGTTGTTGTTGTGGTTGTTGGTTTGTTGTTTATTATTAATCACTGGATCTTAGAGGACACCAAAAAAGCTGTTTGTTTATATTTCTTTGCCTCCCGGCTGATACTTTTAGTAACGGAGTACTTTTGATCTTGGAGATGTGGGAGTGTAATTTGTCCCCATATTTAGTTTATGCACTTTTGTGAAGTAAGGATTTCTTTGGAAAACGCTTTTCTCATGTCAGCCACTCGGGGTTCTAGAACACAGGTAACCTCGTATTAAACCAGCACACTCGTTCTAGTAAACACTGTCCAGCCTTCTATTAACCAGGCTACTTCTTTCTAGTCACAGGTCACATCTGGAAACATCAACTTATCTAGAAACGCAGGCCCACTTCTGTAAAATCGCAGGCTACTTTTTTTTTTAACACATGCCATCTATTGTAATCCGCTAACATGTTCTAATTCATATGCTACCCTTCTGTATCCAAGCTACTTGTTCTAGAAACACAGGGTTTGCCTTCTGTAACCAGACTACTTGTTCTAAGAATGTCACATTTTCTAGTTCAGACTATTGCTCTATAAATACAGCGACCTTCCTTTCAGATTTACTTGTTTTTAAAAAAATCTGAGCTACATGTTCTACTCTTCAGAAACCTGTTCTTGAAACTTAGATTTGTTCTTGAATTTCGACCATTTTTTTGTCGTTTGACTACTTATTTATGTGTGTGTCCTGTGTGTGTGTCTGTGTGTGTTTTGTCTGTGTGTTGTGCTGTGTGTGCTGTGTGTGTGTCTACGTGTGTGGTGTGTGTCCGTGTGTGGGGGTGTCTGTGTGTTGTCTACGTGTGTGTTGTGTCCTGTGTGTGTGTGTGTCACTCTGTGTGTGTGTTGTCATCTTGTGTGTGTGTGTGGTCTGTGTGTTGTGTTTTTCCCGTTTGGCTGCTCTTCTATTCCCCTGTTGCAGTGCGTGGAGAGTGTGGCAGAGTGTGAGTGTGTGTGTGTTGAGAGAATTGTGATGGAGTGTGTGAGAGTGTGCATGTGAGTGTGAGAGATAGTGTGCGTGTGAGAGCAGTGGTGACGGTGTGAGGAGTGTGCGAGAGTGTTGAGCAGAGGTTTGAGTGTGAGAGATGTGAAGTGTGAGAGATTCGGATAGAGCGAGTTTGCGAGCGTCGTGCGCGCGCCCCGTCCGCGCGCGACGTCCCGCGCGCGCGCCGCCGGCGCGCGTGCTTGCCGCGCGCGCGTGGCGCGCGTGGGCGCGCGCCCGTGCGCGCGTGTTGCGCGCGCGCGTGCGCCGCGCGTGTCGCGCGCGACCGTGCGCGCGTGTGGTGCGCGTGTGTGCGCTTGCGTGCGCGCGTGCCGTGCGCCGTCGCGGCAGTGCGCGTTTTGCGTGGCGCCTGTGGTGCGTGCCGGAGCGCGCGTGCGGGCGCGCGTGCGCGCGCGTGCGCGCGGCCCCCGTCGCGCGCGCGTGGCGGCGCGCGCGCGTGTGCCACCGTGTGCCCGCGTGTGCGCGCGTGTGCGCGCGTGTGCGCGCGCAGTGTTCGCGCTGCTCGCGTGGCGTGCGCGCGTGCGTGCCGCGCGTGCTCGCCAAGCGTGCGAGTGTCATGGGTGCGCGTTTCAGTATCTGCTGCTCTGTTTCTCGCCTGTGGCCCGAACCTCGCAACCTGAACAAAGAGCTGACCCTAATTCCAATGATCCCACGGCACCTCTGCATATGAATGAGTTAAACAACGTTAATGAGAAACCCGATGCCATGGAACAATAGGCGGCTCACAGGAAGCAAAGCAGCACGCCAGGTAACACCCAAAAAATTATAATGGACGCTTAGTAACGTGGGACGCGCCCTTCTAGAGAAAATCCCAGAAAATAACATTGACCCGCTGGAAGTCTGTGCTATGATGAGGGGGAGAGGCCTCTGTTCATGCCCTTATCAAGGACATGTGGCCTCCTGCCGTGGTTAACAGAGGAGAGTAACATCTCACACCATCCTGCTGTTATCTCTGTGCTTTTATATAGCAAAAACTTCTACCATGCTACAAACCCCTACTGTGGCCTTTTATTCACCAAGAGCCTTTGCTTCATACTGCATTTGGGGGCATCTCTCCCACTCAAGGCTATGCCATTTACCATCATACCCAGCGTGAGCGTGCATAAGTAGGGAAAGTGGTTCGCTGGTCAAGCTGTTTTACTGGCGGCCTCACGTGTGGTGATAGGAGGAAGCCGGCTGTGGAGGAGGGGTTTTTTAGGAAATACACTATTTAAATTAACCCTTTCTTTTTCCTTAAACAACAATTGAAACGCTTGATAGCAAACCCGGGAAATTGTATCTCATTTTTCCTGTCTTTTTCCAGAAATGGAAATTATATCATCTGCTGTGGGGTGATAACTGAATTATCCTTATGACTATTGGGTAAACCTTAGGTTTTTACACCTATATATTTAAAAAAGAATAATAATCACCTGGGGCTCTCCGGTTTGCGCCAGAAACCTTGCGTGCACCCCGCCAGTCAGCCCAGCTTTCCACCCGCGGGAGAGAGGGAAGAAGCCGTCAAGCAAGCTGGCGGGAGGCGGAAATTGGGTGCACCCGCATTTCACCTGAGATTGACTCCAATTGACTGTTCATGGTCCCAAGGCTCAACAAGTATCCGGACATTCCTCCTTCTCTTATATACCGTGCACCCCAAAACTGGAACACAGCAACCTACGGAGACTCTCACATCCCCCCACCCACTTAAGTTCTTTCAAATCGTAAAGGCTGTTATCAACATTTTACAATCTGGTCTGTAGCCTGTTACATACGCCTATAATATATATTATCTCTAACTGTGGTACGCCAAATGTCCTTGTATATAATGTATATTCCCCTGTTCATATGTTCATGTAACTGTATTTTGTACCATGTATTATTTGTTCTTAACTCTGTGCCCAGGACATGCTTGAAACGAGAGTAACTCTCAATGTATTACTTCCGTGGCCAATATTTTTATAAATCAATACAATGTCAGGCCCAGTTCCCACCGCCATGGAGAGAGAGAGAACGGAGAGGGAAGAATCCAGGCAGCAGCTGCGGAGAGAGCCGCGGCGGAAACTGGGTGCAAAAAAAAAACCGCCAAGCAAGGAGTAAGGCAGAAGGGCCCAGCTCTCACCGGCGGGAGAGAGAGAGAGCGGGAGAGGGAAGAGCAGGCAAAGAAGCACAGGGAGTCTCTGCGGAGTGAGTGAGTGTGTGTGGGAGAGACAGAGTGTTTGTGTGTGTGAGAGAGCGTGGTAGGGAGAGTGAGGGTGTGTGTGTGGGGGGAGGGGGGAGTGACAGAGTGTTTGTGTGTGTGTGTGTGTGTGTGTGTGTGTGTGTGTGTGTGTGTGAGAGATAGAGGGGTGAGGGAGTGAGTGAGTGTGTGTGGGAGAGACAGAGTGTTTGTGTGTGTGAGAGA
>WSYH01012163.1:0-12070 GCA_036426205.1 Ascaphus truei | reverse complement strand
ACTAGGCCTGTTGGTTCCCCACCGTGACATTCAGAAAAATGATTTGGAATACTGTGGTTGGTTAATTTTCTCTTGATGCCACTCAGATGTTCGATAATTCGAGTTCTTACTGGTCTTATGGTCTTTCCGATGTATTGTAACTTGCAGGAACATTCCATTAGATAGATTACATGGTCTGTCCTGCAAGTCATAAAAGTTTCAATATTGAAGACTTCACCGGTGACATTAGAGCAAAAATTGGTATGATCAGAAGACCTAAAACCACACGCCTTGCAACTTGTGCAGCCAAAAAAACCTTTCTTATTTAGCCATCTATTGTTCTTAGAATTGGAATCCCTTAATGCACTAGGGGCTAGTTTGTCTTTAAGATTGGAGGCTTTTTTAAAAATCACATTTGGTCTATCGGGGATATTGGGGCCCAATACTGGATCATTTTTAAGTATATCCCAGTGCTTTTGGATGATATTCTTAATTTTTCCTGCATCTCTGCTATATCCCGTCAGAAATGCAAAATCATATTTGTTGTTTCTATTTGAATTCTTTTGCTTGGGTACCAATAGATCCTCTCTCTGAATTTCCTCCTGCCCTATTTATAGCTGATTCTATTGTTTCCCTCTTTGTAGTTTTTCTCCAAAATCTGTTTTTGATTTTTTCAGATTGTTATATGTATTTGTTCTTGTCTGTGCAGTTCCTTCTTTATTCTGGTAAACTGGGCTTGCTGGTACATTGTCCATCCATTGTGGTAAATGGCAACTGTCTCTCTTGATGAATTGTTGTTTATTCTATATCTTTAAAATAGGTTTTTGTTTTGATAGATTCGTTTTCGATATAGATATTTAAAATCTAGGAAATGATTTGATCCTTGCTCCACTCACTAGTGAATTCAAATTATATGAATTATATTATCTCATTAATGAATTTAATGATGTGTTTCTCTCCCCCACTCCAAATGAAAAAACACATCATCAATGTAGCGGCGATAAAATATGACAAGATTCGCACCAAGCTCACTCCCTGACCAGATGTTGTCTGTCTCCCAATCTGATACAAACAGATTGGCGTAGCTTGGAGCGAATCTCGTCCCCATCGCCGTCCCACATTTTTGCAAATAAAAAGTGTGTGAATACCAAAAATAATTGTGCTCTAGTATGAACTTTATACTGTCAATAATAAATTCAGCCTGTGATGCTGGTAAAGTCTCATCCCCCTGTAAAACCCGCCTGACTGATTCGCAACCCTGTGTATGTTCTATAATTGTATACAGTGAAGCAACGTCACATGTTGCCAATAGAAAGTGTTTCTCCCACTTTACACAATTCAAAAGGTTGAGTATCTCTACTGTGTCTTTCAAATAAGCCTTTTGTTTGACCACATATTTTTGTAAGAATGTGTCTATGTATAAAGAGAGGTTGGCAGTTAGCGAGTCAATCCCCGAGACTATTGGTCTGCCTGGGGGATTGACTACACTCTTGTGGATCTTTGGGAGGAAATAGAAGACCGGCATCTTGGCTTTATTTCGATATAAGAAATCATATTCTTTTTCATCCAGTATGCCGGTCTCCCTTCCCCCATCTAGCAGCATTTTGAGTTCTTCTGTGTATTTGATGATGGGATTGCCTGACAATTTTTCATATGTGTTGGTGTCTCCTAGCAATCTCAATGCTTCTTCTTCATATTTGTCTCGATCCATCAGAACTATCCCCCCCCCCCTTATCTGCCTGTTTGACCACCAGATCCTTGTTATCCATAAGTTGTTTAAGGGCATCTTTTTCATTCTTAGTTAGATTTTCTTTTTGTTGGTTTCCCTTTTCTTTCAAATCTGTACTCAAATTTTCAAATTCTTTTGTTATCATTTGAAAAAAGACTTCCAAATGGTTCCCTTTAGCAAATTGTGGAAAAAAGGTGGATTTAGGTTTCAACCCTGTGTGTATATATTTTCTTTCTTGTTCTACCACTGCTGGTACTTCCCTGATAGTGTTGTGCTCGATGTGTCTCCCTAGGAAATAGCGTTTCACAGTGAGTTTCCTTAGGAAACGGTTTGCATCAATATATAAGTCAAAGCTGCTATGTGTTCTATCAAAGGGGTTGTCGTTTGCACCTATGAAAACACATAGCAGCTTTGACTTATATATTGATGCAAACCGTTTCAATACCGGATCACTGACCGTACCATGTCAGCATTAGTCCCTAATATGATGGGCGCACTTGGGTGTTCCCGAGGCTCAGGGCAGACAAGAGCCTCCACTTCAATCGGATGCGTTCGGTTGGTATTCAACTGTAATATGTTGATTCGCACGGCCACCACTCCGTTGATGGGGTAGTTCTCGTGACTGAGGCCCCACAACTTCATCTTTTCGGCCGACTGCAGAGGCAGATGTTGAAGGTGCTGATCATAAAATGACCGGTATATAATGGTCACCTGTGATCCAGTATCCAGCAAGGCTGAGGAATATATGCCCTCCACGACAACTCTTATTATTGCGACGGGGCCTATCCTGCAGTAGGTGTCTGGGGGGTGATCCGCGTCAGGACCAGGTTTGGACTCCTCTTCCGGCAGTTCCGGGATAGCTGAGAGGGATTGTTGTACTCTTACGGTAAAAGTCCCTGCTCCTATGGGGGATTTCTTGGGCTTCGTACAAGTCCTGGCGAAATGCCCACTGTAGAGGGAGAGGGAGATTGGCCCGGTATTAAAGGGGTTGCATCCCATATGGCCACCCCCTGACCTCACCAGGGAGGCAAGGGGTTAACTGGACCGCGGTCCAGGAATGTGGTTTTTACCTTGCTGCAACATCCAACGGTGTATTCCCCTGTTATAATGTATTATCATCAGGTCAGTGTCTGCACCACACACACACTGGGATCCATCCGGGACGAGAAGGGTTAATAGTTAGGAAGTGATTAAAGCCCTTTGTTCCATGTTCCCGCCTTTTCAGGCTCCATTTTGCAGTGTCCCATAGGCCGCCATTGCAGCTCCATTAATTTCAATGGCGAATCCAGCGGTGTTGGACCGGTTTCCCCCGAAGACCAGCAGGTGGCGTCCGAGAGGAGGAGCGGCGGTTTCCCATTGTAAGTCAATGGGCCCATTGACTTCAATGGGGATTCCTCGATGCCGATCTTCAGGAACAGGTTGGCAGCCATCCAAACCGCAAAACCGCAGAAGCGGAAACAATGTCTGAAAAAGAGCTCTCATCA
Organism: Ascaphus truei; assembly: GCA_036426205.1. Lineage (NCBI taxonomy): Eukaryota > Metazoa > Chordata > Amphibia > Anura > Ascaphidae > Ascaphus > Ascaphus truei. Next base: position 8,878 of record WSYH01012163.1, on the reverse strand, counting down.
CTGTTAGGTCAAGTTCAACGACAAGTGGCGTGGGAACCTTAGGTTCTAGGGCACCTAGAAATAAAATTCCTTTTGCCCCTAGCTCCTAGGCCTCCCCCCACTTGACCACCACCGGGTCCGAGAATCCAAGACCCCCGTAAAGGGTCGTGCACGCTAAGAGGGTCGCGCCATTGACTTCAATGGTGGAGCAAAGAACAGCGCGAGAAAACGGCTAAGTCCGAAACCATGAAAAGGGTAAGCCCATATCTCTGGTGCTGGGAGGACCAGAGGGCTGGGATTTGGGTCACCTGTAGTCAGTGTTCCGGCATGACTGCATAACCATTTCTAGCCGTCTCCGACCAACCAGACGGAGTGTGGGCAACTGTAAAGATCAGTGAGCTTTCCCATAGACGTCAATGGCGGAGGTTCCCCATTGAAAGGCTATGGCGGAGAAGTCCCATAGACGCCAATGGCGGAGTTGCCCCATTGAAAGTCTATGGCGGCGGAACCCATTGACTTCAACGGCGGAGTTGCTCCATTAAAAGCCTATGGCGGAGGAGCCCGTTGATTTCAATGGGAAATGAGTAAAAAGCAGAGATTTATTTTAAAGCGGAGAATCCTGTGTTAAAGAAATAAAAGTTTTAAACTGCATTTGTGTATCTCCGGTCTGGAAGGTCGCAGCAGGCTGAAACTTGGCCACGATGGAGAGTCACTTCCGGCCTGAAGGACTGGCCCGTTTCAACCCGCTGGGCCCAACAGAACCGATTATTTTAATATGTCTTTATATTAAAAACTGTACTGAATCTCAAAGCGGGGACAAAAGCCCGCGAAGATTCCTGCCATCTGTGGAATGTAAATGGTCAGGGGGGCGCCCTATTGTCTACAACAGACCCCCTGATCAAAGGCTCAGCCACCCTAGCTGTATACATTAGGGCGGAGAAATGCAGGGCTTGAGTGGTTTGTAAGTGCTATAACTCACACCTACAAACAAAGAGTATCCTGACCAGATACCCCATCTGGTAGACTTATCGGCGCCCTGACTTTTGTGTGGGGTTACAGAAATGAGACCCCCAGGGCTCAAAGTACGCATGTGCCAACTAGCTGGGGGGCATGGGTTATTAATGTTCCCACGTTAAAGATTGGGTGCAGATAATTGTTCTCCAATAGCCTGCACTCAATGATAGATATAGGAGTGGAATTGTATATAAAGCAGTGTCAGCCTATATCCATTGTCTTCTTTTATACCAACTGATTGATGCCTGATTGCTGTGGAATTGCTAATCAAGATTCCTGATTACTTCTGCATTCCCCCTCCCTAAGTAAGTGCTATTTCTTGTTTGTTATTTGTACTATCTGCTGTGTTCACCTATCTAAGGAATACATTCTTTTATTATATCTCAGTCGTGTTCAGTTCAACCCAGTTATTTGGTGTATATTATATCTTGTCATAAGATACCGTGACACCCACTCTGGCCACAATTGTAGCAGCGGTTCTCGGACCGAGGAGCTGTCCTGGATCTTGAGAGTAGCCTCGGGTACGTCGGTAACCGGAGTATCCTTCTCCCCTTTGGCTCCCTTAGCTTTCGGAGTCGTTGTCTCCTTCGCCTCATCCTTGCGGGCCTCTTTGGTCTTTTTGGGGAGGTGCAATCGTGTGTAGGCCTCATGCCCCTTTACCAAGCCGAGCAGGTCTTCCAGTGTTGGCGGCTCTCCTTATAGTAGCGAACACTGGACCATTACAATGATATGATGGGTGGGGATGGCCCCTCGCAGAAATTGTTTAAGTCAGTATTCATCCACTTCAGAGGCCTTGATGATCTGGCGCGAGCGTAAGTCCCACAAGATCAGCTGAATCCGTTGGATGAAGTCAGATACCTTCCACTTCTTTCTGCCGAAGGTGATAATATTTGGACCATAGCTCACTCTCATCATCTTCTACCCCATATATGAGGGACAAAGACGCCATTAGTTTTTGCGCTGTGATGTCAGCATGTTGGTCTCGGTACATTTTTACCATGGTGGACGCAGGGAGCCGCAAGCACTCCATTATTCTTTGTTGTTTCACCGCATCTGTACATGACCATTCCTCAAGGACCTGTAAGGTGTAGTCCCTCCAGGTATCGATGGTCTCTTCGCAGACAGGTGTAGGTTTGGTGCCTGAAAAGACTTTCAACTTGTGATACGGTTGTGGCGGGGAAGGTTCAGTCTTGGGGGCTCCCAGCCGCTGTATGGCCTGGGCCAACATTTGTATTTTCTTTTCTTGGGGTTGAGGAGGAGCGCAGGATAAGTTCGTGATATGTGAAAAAATAAAAAAATATATAGTGCAGATGGTAGATCACTGCTAAAAAGATAATCAATAAATGAAATGAACTCACAAAAATCGTATTGTATTACTGCATGTCAGAGATCCATCTCTCTCTGACTGGAGCCCTTTGTGTAGCTGGGGTCAGGATGCCTCTCAGTGGAGTGGATGATATGCAAGTGAAAGAAACCACAAATAGTGCATACTGTATAAACTATAAATATGTATTAGTCACAAATGTTAAGGAAACTCACATTTTCCATAAATTCAATGGGTGGTGGAGAGAACCGCCGATAGAAGGGTGGTGGAGTGTAAGGCTGCTGCCCGGTGCTTCCTTTCACTTACACCTCACAGTGTAGTTCCGCATCAGTCTCTGCGGTCGCGTCACTTCCGGTTTCACGTCACAGGTGAGGGCAGGAAGCCAAAATGGGTCTGGTGTCAGCAGTAGATTGCCAGTCCTTCAGTGAGCAGATTCTCTTCAAACTCTAACTCTACGCGTTTTGCACACTGCTTCGTCAGGAGTATCAACATTTGTATGTCACCTGCCCGGCGGGAGGTAGGACTGCCTATACTTGAACTGCAGTTGGTGCAGGATATGATACTAGTGTGGTCTCCGCAAAGACTCTCTGGGGGAGAGGAGGACTGTCTCATAGCAACCTCCTGTAAATCCGTGCCAGGACTACGGGCTCCAATTTTTCGGGCATTTCGGGGTAGATAATGGGACACCCTTGACAGGGTGCTCCAGGGAGCCATAGTTTGCAGGGCCCTCCTTCCTTTGTTAAATCCTGACCCCCCCCCCCCCGTCACTAGTACTGAACACCATATCCCATCGGTGACTGTGCGACGGTCTAGGATTTGGGCCTCCCGAAAGCCTGGGTACGACCCAGCAACAAACATATGTCATAAGAGGAGGTGTTTGCTTTGACTTGTCCAACAGCAAGTGATTGCAGGGGCGGGACTTGTCTTTTTGCCGCCCACTCATACACCTCCTGGATTGAGGGTAATGAGAGAGTAACTGACATAACTTCACTGAGTTCGGGCACCCCAGGTCTGAATCTCAGCAGCGCCTCCCAATGTAGCCCTGTTTCACCTTAAACAAGATGGCTACTGGTGCTGCCCTTAAACCTGTTGTCTAGCAGAAGCCTAAACCTCCCGCATGGGGAGCCTGGGGCGATATACTTATAACTTGTGCAGCGTCTCCACCTGAGAGGATCCCCAGCGGAGTGTGGGGAGCCCCTCCCAGGAACAACAACAATAAATACACAACACGAGTAAATAGAACGGCCTTACTGGCACACATAACCTTATACCTATAATCTTAAACTCTATCACACTACAGGTAAAACTAACCCACGCACCTCGCGGGCTGTATCCCACCAAACCGTGTAACCCACACGTGTCCTGAGACATCCAAGTCCACTCATGCTGTCAAAGCCCACACCCAACCACCAGTGTGTGTCCCACGCGGCCCACACCCAACCCCCAGTGTGTGGCCGCGTGGCCCCCACCCAACCACCAGTGTGTGTCCGCGCGGCCCCCACACCCACCCCAGTTGTGTGCCGCGTTGGCCCCCACCCCACCAATTTTTATCCTTGCCGGCAACGTGCCCCCACCCCAACCCCAGTGTGTGAAGAGGAGGCCCGCAAATCGGGCCCGGCCCCACCCAACCCCCATGTTGTCCAGAGCAGGTGTGCCCCCAGACCCCACGCCCATTTTTTTTAACCCTAGGAAGGGCGCTGGTGGGAAAAATAAAATCAGCCCCCTGCCAACCCCACTTTTATGTGCACCATCTCGGGGTATGCCGCCCACCCCTCCGAGCTGCACGCTTTTTTTTCGAGCTCGTCTTGGTGCCACGCGACATCCCCCCCACCCACATTGAGGTTTGTTTCGCCTCTTTCGTTGAGCCTAGGGAGGCGGCGGGGCCGCCTGCGGGGGGGGGGGGGTGCTGCCCGTGGACGGGGGCCCGGTTTTTTGCGCCAGGGGGCGTTGAGGAGCTTGCTCGCACCGGGAGTTAGGGGACCGCCCACCGCCCGGCGCCGCCGTTGTTTTTCTTCGGGTCGGTTAGAGAGTCCAAGCAGGAGTCTCCCGCCCCTCCCCCCTTTTTTGTTCTCGTCTTCCTTGGAGCCCCCACGGACTAGCCTCCCCGCGACTTATATGGTTTAGCCAAGTCTGCGTAAACGGAGAGAAGAGATGGAAACGGGGGGACCCCCCGCTTCGCCAACCCCCAGTGGATAGTGACCAGCGCGGAGGCCGACCCACCAACCCCCATTGTGTGGAGACCAGCGCTGCCCCGCACCCAACCCACCAGTGTTGACCGCAGAGCGAGGCCAGGCCCACACAACCAAGGGGGTTGCACCCCCACAGCCCATTTTGTGCCTTCTCGTCCCCCACCCAACCGCCATTTTTTTAACCCGCATCGTTGCCATAACACACCCCCGACCCCCCCTATTGATTTGTCCAATCTCTCTTGGCCCGCGCCACCCATTGCACCCGAACCGACCCACCCACTTGTTGTTCTCCATGCTCTTACCCCGCCCCCCCCTCGACACCCTTTTTTATTCCAGTCTGCTTAGGCCCCCGAACCCCCACCCCGCCGTTTTGTTTACCCCTAATAGTCAGGATGCCGCTAAGGAAAGCCCACCCAACCCCAGTGGTGGTACCGTGACTGGGCCAACTATTTGAAAGGTGTTAGAGTTGGTGCACTTTCTGTAATGGTACCTGCCGGGCGCTTCAGGACCCGGGCGCGCCGACAAGGATCAGAAGGGATCCGCAATCCAGCGATGTCCTCCACGATGCGTCCTCCTCCGCGTAGGGTGGTATCCAGCCGGATGGTCCCACCTCGAAGACAGTCTCTGCTTCAGTTCAGTGGTCTGGTCCCAGACCACACTAACAGGATCACGCAGAGTAGCACTGTGTCCCTGACTCACTAATACTACAAAGGCAGTGTCCCTATGCTCATGGGCCTGTCCCTGTAGTAACCACAAGCTGAGATGGGTCGGGGCCTAGCTGAGGCCTATGGGAAATCTGGCCTAGTGCAGAGGGTGACGAACGGGGTGTGGGTGTGAAGGACACACAAAAAGATCCCCACTAGGGCGCACCACAGACCGGAGTAGTATTAAATCCTGGTCCTAGAGTGCGCAGACTTACAACATATAAAGTTTATTAGAAACATAATTAACTAAATCACTACATAAATAACTTTAAAATCATGAAGCTCCTAGTGCCTCTTTAATGCTATTAAACTAGCTCATCAATTGTGGGTCAAATGAGGAAAGAGATATAACTTTAACTCATTCAGCTTCGCCCTCCCCAAGAAAAACTCCTCTTGAAAGAATCATTGGAGTTATATGAAGTTATATCTAGTAGTATCTGCACAGATGATACCCTGTCATGGCGGCCGCTACTCTCCTGATCCTTCACAGTATACCACCACATCTCCGCATGCGCAAACATACCGCGGCTGCGCGCGCCCCTCCAAGATGGCGGCGCCCTTGAGAGGGACCCGTCGGAGTCCTCGGCGGTCCCGTCACCAGTCTCATTCACTCGCAACCTCCTGTGAGTCAGCGGAGGTAAAGGGAGTACAACACATACCCTGGGAACCGGAGGGGACCTAGCTACATACAGTATACATCTTTATATATTTGTATACAGGCACACCCCGCATTAACGTACGCAATGGGACGGGAGCATGTATGTAACACAGGCATACCCCGCATTAACGTCCGCAATGGGACCGGAGCATGTATGTAACACACGCAATGGGACCGGAGCATGTATGTAACACAGGCATACCCCGCATTAACGTCCGCAATGGGACCGGAGCATGTATGTAAAGCGAAAATGTACTTAAAGTGAAGCACTCCCTTTTCCCCACTTATTGATGCATGTACTGTACTGCAATCGTCATATACGTGCATAACTGATGTAAATAACGCATATGTAACAGGCTCTATAGTCTCCCCGCTTGTGCACAGCTTCGGTACAGGTAGGGAGCCGGTATTGCTGTTCAGAACGTGCTGACAGACGCATGCGCGAGCTGCCGTTTGCCTATTGGGCAATATGTCCTTACTCGCGAGTGTACTTAAAGTGAGTGTCCTTAAAGTGAGTGTACGTAAAGCGGGGTATGCCTGTATGTGGTTTATGTTTGTTACGTGGTCTTGTCTGCCCTACATGTTTATAGCTATAGGGGATGTGCAGATTTGCTTATGTTTCATTTGATGTCTCTTTTTTTTTGTTGGTACATTAGGGTTTCCGCTCGGGCTGGAGGAGCGTGTTCATATTGTTGCTATGCTTTTCCTCTGTGTGTAGAGCCTGGTTCTCGCGCGAGGAGTCTGACGTCAGAGGGTGTGTGTGCGTTGCGCGCGTGGCGTCATGACACTTTTTTGGCGCGGAAACGCTGCACACAGCTAGATTTAAAAGGAGATATGTGGATTGTGGCCATTACTCCTTGATAAAGTACTGTGTCGATACGAAACACGTTGGAGGTGTTGGTACGAAACGTGTTGGAGATGTTGGTACGAAACACGTTGGAGGTGTTGGTACGAAACGTGTTGGAGATGTTGGTACGAAACACATTGGAGGTATTGGAACGAAATGCGTTGGAGGTGTTGGTACGAAACGCGTTGGAGGTGTTGGTACGAAATGCGTTGGAGCTGTTGGTACGAAACGCGTTGGAGGTGTTGGCACGAAACGCGTTGGAGGTGTTGACACGAAAAGCCCTGGAGGTGTTAGTACAAAACGCGTGGGAGGTGTTGGTACGAAACACGTTGGAGGTGTTGGTACGAAACGCATGGGAGATATTGGTACGAAACGCGTTGGAGGTGTTGGTACGAAACGTGTGGTAGGTGTTGGTACGAAACGTGTTGGAGAGTCTCTGTACCTCCTTTTTTTTAGTCATGTTTTTTGAATAAATCATTCTTTATGATCATCACTGACCGTGACTCCCTTTGGCTGTGCACTGCTACCTTTTCCCACTCAGCCCGATCTTACAACCAGCGGCTGTCATACTTGTAGAATTAAAAAAAAAAAAAAATTAAAGACATTTTTAACGTATTCTAATACAAGCATTTTTGTTTCTATAGAAACCATTTACAAAGTCACATACCTAGTCCAGCGGAGCACTTCTCCCTGGACCTTACCTCACCCCTTGCTGTCCTGCTCCCGATTGAAGCGTGCGGTCCTTAGCGCGCCAAATGTATCCTGCTAGCCGCGAATTCCCTGCTCTCATAGGTTAAAACTGCCCCTCGTGGTATAAACTGCCCCACGTGGTATAAACATTTACACGGGGTCCATGGACTCAGATCTATCCCAGACTCCCACCAAAGCAGATCACACACAGCCACAGGCAGGACATTCAATGCACAGCGATACCATTGAACCCCACCCCTGAAACTCTTCTTTCTGAGCTCAGTGACCCACCAGCCCCAGCCATAGCAGGGGGGGGGGAGAGTGTCCGCTGGACTAGGCCAGATATCCCTAGGTCCCAGCGAGACCCCAACCATCTACAGATTGTGTGCTGTAGGGAAGGCCCCCAGATAGGGACGCTCCCCTTAGCACATAAGTGTCAGTATTAGCACATCCTTGACGGATGTCACACGGTGTGTGTGGCCTGCGGTCTGGGATCAGACCACAGGTATATTAGACATTTAGAGGGACACACTCGAGCCGGAGGCGGACGCCTGAGGACGAGCGAGAGAGGGTTCAGCAGACTGCGGCCTGGGACCACTTTGCGGTTCGGCGGATCCTTCAGCCATGGTGGCCTGGTCTGGCCTAAGACCTAAGAATGTATCTAAAGTACCAACAGCCATACACAGTGGGTAGCGCAGCTCCACACACACTCTTTGGGTGGACCTGGCTCTTGTTGGCACCGGGGTAGTTAGGTGCCCAGGGCACCCTCATAACTTGGGGGGAGATCTCACTAGAGGTGGACATTGTGGTGGACAGGGGTTGGTCATATACTGTGTGGGTATGGGAGTATTGTATAGTTGCCTATGTTTGTGTCAGTAAAGATTAGTTCGATATACCAGTGTGTACTTACTTACTGATTGTATCAGTTCCTGTGAGGGGTTATCCTGCTGCAGCTATAATCCCTTCCAGGGGGAGGCGCTGTATCCCGAGAGAAGCAATCCCCCCAGGCTCCCAGTGGCAGAGGATTAGGCCTCCTGTGCGCAGCACACGTGGTTCCCTCAGGCTGCGGTCCCAGCGACTGTCACAGCGCACGCCTCGGCGCGCACTGTGCGCACAAGCACCGGCCCCCCAGTCACTCAGGGCCGAGTACATGCCACGGCGTGCACTGTGCGCACAAGCACCGGCCCCCCAGTCACTCAGGGCCGAGTACATGCCACGGCGTGCACTGTGCGCACAAGCACCGGCACCCCCAGTCACTCAGGGCCGAGTACATGCCTCGGCGTGCACTGTGCGCACAAGCACCGGCCCCCCCAGTCACTCAGGGCCGAGTACATGCCACGGCGTGCACTGTGCGCACAAGCACCGGCCCCCCAGTCACTCAGGGCCGAGTACATGCCACGGCGTGCACGGTGCGCACAAGCACCGGCCCCCCAGTCACTCAGGGCCGAGTACATGCGTCGGCGTGCACTGTGC
>WSYH01012162.1:6760-19369 GCA_036426205.1 Ascaphus truei | reverse complement strand
ATATATATCTCACAAACACACAAAAAGGATGTTGCTCACACTATATATAAATGGTTTAACCAGACCCAAAAATTAAACAGACTACCTTGATATAAAGTATAAAGCAAGTTCATTTTTCAGCGTAATCCTTCTTTATTATTTGTCAGTCACAGCTCTTATATATTTTTGCTGCCTTTAGTGTGTTTATGTTTTTAATGTTAGTGTGTCTTATTGCTCGCTATTAAAATAATTTCCTTTTTTCTACTTTGACTTTGAATCCAAGTCTTTTTTCTATATTTGATTAGTTATTTTATGGTATATTTAGAGTGCTTTTGGGGATTGTCTTAGTCTTTTGTGTGTTATATATAAATCTAAATATATTGGAAAACGTTGTTTGTTTGCTGTGCCTCTGGGCAATCAGATTGGTCCGTCAGTCCGCCTCTGTCCAATCTGATTGGTCCGTCGGCCCGCCCCCGCACGGCTCTCATTGGCCTGCGTGGTTTGCTGACCACACCTACTCCACTGGCACACTCTCAGAACAATCACTGAGCTTTGGGAGTACGCTTGACAGCACCATTTTCCCGCCTCACCACCTGCTTTCACCTCAGAAACTAACTCCAGCGCAGATTTTATGCCTGAAAATTGCGGACTACACACCACCTCAGGTACCGTGCGCTGCCACGTGGCAACACCCCCCCCCCCAACAATAACACTGTCACCCATACAGACTCACCACCAACCACACAAATTCAACCCCCCCCAAACAATAACACTGTCACCCATACAGACTCACCAACAACCACACAAATGCCACCCCCACCCCAAATTACAACTATTACATCATATTAACATTTAATTCAACACTTATTTTACACATTATTATACAGTACCCCATTTACACACAATAATTAGGGATTAACATTGTCATGGAACAGAAATACCCCTGTCTGCCTTTTCTGTTTCAGCCCCCCTTCCCTTGGCAGTTCCCCCTGCTAGCTGCACTAGGATGTCACTTTCCTTGCAGTTCTCTCTCAGTGCAGATGGATTGGATACATTATGTATCTCTTTTTCCTTCCAGTCTGTCATACCCCTGGTTGCTCTGGCAACTTCTCCAGTCCTCCTAGTTTTGGGCTTTCCCATTTTCCCCCCTGTCTTTTGCTGACAGTTAGAGCAGTCTCACTGAACCTTTAGTGAGACCCTTGCCCCTCACTTCCTTTTCCACCATTACCTCTGGATGAGTGAGCACTGCTGTATACTCCTGTATGGTAGGATTATATTCTCACCTGCTCTTAACTACCAAGGCACCCACAGAGAGACACTATTCATACATAACATCTCTTCACAAGTGACTGTATTTTATGCTACTTTCCCCAAATAAAGTAAAGAAAAGAAACAGAACTTGTTGTGCTTGGAAAAGAGGGCCGAGTTTACACTATCTGGGCTAAATCATCTTACACATGACCCCTGGCTTCCAGAATAGTGAGAAGATACCCTGTGCCTTACAGACACTTACAGGAGCTGCTACTCCAGACTCCATGATAAAACGGAGCAGTCTCAGAAGCACCAAGTAGCTCAAACTGCACACTGCCTGCAGCCTTAACAGACAAGCAGCAACTTACACTGCACAAGCAACCTTGCACACGAAGCAGCAGCTTTGCAGACAAACAGTGCTCCTTACACAAAACCTAATTGCCTTTTCTCTGTCTGAGTGCACCCCCTGCCCAGCCCCATAGTGAGGATCCACCATCTCACCTACCCCTGCGCACGTCCCCACGGCCAGCGCCATCAGGGGCCACGCCACCGGACACCCGCCAGGACACGGGTCGGAGCCACCGGACATCTGTGAGTACAGCTACCCCTACGCTGCACGCTGACAAGGTAAAAGACCGCACGCCACACGCACTGGCTAAAGGCCTACACACACCTACAGCATGGCAGAACTCAGAGCCTCACCAGACATCACGCAGGAAAGCGATCACTCAGACACAGAGACCGCTGCGCATCTGCAACAGGAGCAGGCAGGCGCAAGGCCCAAACGGACAGTCACACTGACACAAAAGGCCCGCGAAAAATATGAGACTGACATTGAAGCGCACCGCGCTAAATTAGGGTTGGCCTGGCAAACAACCACACCTGCGAGAACGCGACCTGCAAAAGGCGATCAACCTAGAACGTGATGGCATCGTGCAGGCCGCCATCACGGACGCCCAAAGCGAGAGAAAAGGGCTCCTCCTGGAGACCGCGTCACAGCGCTCAAGCACATCCAGACACTCATCAAGGTCAGGAAGATCAGCGCAATCTCACGCGTCAAGCGCAAGCGCAAACGCTACCAAGGCGCGAGCCATCGCAGAGGCCGCACGCACCAGGGCCGAATATAGTCGCAGACAAGCAGCCATAAGAGCAGGAAGAGCGCGCATAGAAGAGGAGGAAAAGACAGCCACCGCTAATGCCGCTACCCCCACTGCTGCCGCTAATGCCGCTGCCGCCACTGCTGCTGCTACTGCCGCAGCGACTGCACGCAGGAAAGCCAAATTCGATGCGGAACTAGAGGCACTTAATCAAGAGAAGGAAGCCGCTGCCGCCATAGCCCAAGCTGAAGTCCTAGAAGCAGCCGCGCAACAGGACGGCGGGGAGCAACCGTACAGACGGATAGCCTCAGAGGATCCAGCCCAACGCACTGAAGACTACGTAAGGAGCCTCTTCAGTGTAAACACCAGCGCACCATCTCAACACGGATGGAGTGACTCCACAGACAACGAAGACTTGCTAGGCCCACGAGGAGAAGATGCTGTTCCTTCAATGGTACATGCTGCCTGGGATAGCCACAGCCGCAATAGTGATCCACACGCCAGCGCGCACACGGATGCACCACAACAGGCTCGCAATCCAGGTACACCCACGCGGGAGAAAACAGCCCCTCACACTGGCCAGCAGCCATCACGCGTCCACGCCAAGGAAGAGGCGACCGCACAGACCCTCCCAGCAACTACCTCAGAACGGGACAAACACGCCGATGCCTCAGGCCTGACAGACATAGTCAAGTACAAATCTGTGGTGCTACAATCAGGGGTGGATATGAACTAGTACTAGTATAGAGTCTCTACTAGTACTACTTCAATATTGGGTAATAGCTTTTTTATTTGGACTAACAATTGATATAAGACAAGCTTTCGAGAGTTTTCCTCGGGTCACAATGCAGATTTACAAAGGATTATATAATTTAAACAGAGATTGGAAATGGGGAAAACAAACAAAGATGTAGACGAGGTGGGGTGAGAGACACCGGAAGGGTAATAGAACGGTGACAAGGAAGGTGAGAATAAGGGATGGGGGGCTGTACATCTAACAGCAGCGTCAAAGGGGAAGGGGATGCTGGGGGGTGGGGAGTTTTGGATTGGAACATTGGTAGAGAGGCAGGGAGGATCATTACAAAAAAATTATGATAGTGTGTGAGAAACCCCATATCCGCATTAAGTCCTTGTTTTGGTGTCATAGAGTCTCTCTGCCAAGTTCAAATCCAAAACAACCCCCCCCCCTGCATCCCCTTCCCACTTTGTGCTGCTGTTAAATGTACAGCCCCCCCATCCCTTATTCTCACCTTCCTTGTAACCTTTTTATTACCCTTCCAATGTCTTCAAACATCCCTTTCTCACCCCACCTCGTCTACAGCTCTTTGGTTTTTTTCCCTCTTTTTTTTCCATTCCTAACCTCTGTTTAAATCATAGATTCCTTTGTAAATCAGGATTGCTGAACTGAGGAAGAGAGGAAACTCTCGAAAGCTTGTCCTATTATATCAATTGTTAGTCCAAATAAAAAAGGTGTCGCCTAATACTGAAGAACTCATTTATTCTGCACTATCGCAACTGGACAAACACAGATATAGATATATATGGGAAAACCACAAAAAGTTAACCTGCAACTAACTGACAAAAATAACTCAAATTGCTTAAATCAAAAACTCCATATGATGTAATGCTGATAAATGTCAGCCTAATGACGGTGCTGGGGACAAGTATGCATGGATACCAGAAAGAAAAAAGAAAAGTGTCCCACTGAAAGCACTCAAGCAAAGTAATAATAAATGTATTTGTTCAAAAAGAAATGGATTACATAACAATAACACATTTAAAACAGTCCCCAGGAAATCCCTACTGCTAAAATATCTCATGTTGAATTAATTGGTTTAGTGATGTACCAAACTCAAATTTATGCTAAGCATAGAAAACGAATAGAATCCTGCTGCATAATTGTAACGACCGGCCGGCCAAGAATAAAAAGCTGTATGCTGGGACCTAAAATAGCTGCTCTCTGAATTGAATGCCAATGAAATACCACCCAAGTCACCAACAAACAAGATAGGTAATGTGATGCATAAATTGACCACTGATGGATGTAAATGCACAAGAGATATACTTGCAGGTCACCAGCTGGTCATGTCCATGAAATCCTGATTGAAAGGTCCTGGTAGGTATGGGTAAAAAAGAATCATATAGTAGATTTGCAGCAGAGGTCCATAACAGTTTGGGGGGATCCCTGGGGAGTGCAGACAGACACAACCCCAACGCACGTTTCGCTCCCTTCGCTTCGTCTGGGGGCTTCCAGCCTTCCACTGCAGCAAGGGATTCTGGGAAATGACATGCAAATGAGCACACAAATTGTCACCTTTTGTCTGAAAAACCATTGTTACATGGAGCCATATAAGCCATATAAGCCATATAAGCCCATATAAGCTAATGCTCGCTGTTAACACAGCTTTAAAAGCACAGCATGGGAATCGGATGCAAAGCCAGAGAATGTGAATGGTTTCAGACTGTTTCGACCTTAATGGGTCTCCTCAGAATCCCTTGCTGCAGTGGAAGTGCTGGGTGCTGGGTGATAATGGTGAAAGGCGGGGCTGCAGACCTGTCTAAGACATGCAAATGAGCATATAATAATATTTCCGTGTGTGTGTGTGTGTGTGTGGGTGTTCCTTGTGGTGGGTGGTGTGTATATGGTATAGATATAAGATATATATTTATATATATATTATTATTATATAGGCTATGTGTGTGTAATAACTAATATATATATTATATATATATGTGGGTAATGTAGAATATATAGTATATATATATATATGTGTGTATCTATATTATAAATGCTTTCAAATTCTTTACGTATAATTGTAACTCTCTTTAAAATGTATCCAAAATTACATTATGATACTCCTAATTTATTTCTGTACCTTTGGAAAGTAGTGAAAAGCTTGTGAACTAAAAATGTCTTGTAGATAATTGAATACAGTAATTGCATCTGAAATACACCGAGGAGCTAAACCTATGAAGGGGGACGAAGACCTTGGGGTGATACTCATTGCTTGCAGAGCGTGACTGTGTTTTTAGAGTGGCAGTGCTACTGTACATTAGATGGTAAATTCTCAAGTACATCAACGTGAGACTACTTCATAATAATCAATTATTGCTGCAAATAAACCGCACCAGATTTATCAAATGTAAAAACATATCTTATTGAAAGTAGTACGTAGCACATATTGATTTAGGAAGCCCACTGAACCGGAAAAGGTATTTAGCCTCTTGAAATAATCTGATTCTGTAAGTTAGGGACCATTCCCATTTTTTTCTAATAGGAAAGCAATGGGATTCTGAAAATGTAAGAGCATGAACGATGAGCATGATCCATTTCATGGAATCCTATAAGGTCAGAGTGCAAAAACAGAAGTTTATATAGGTTACTGGAATAGCCATGTGCAAGACCTGAGTCCGTGCCATGAGGCGTCTATGCTATAGTTATCAGTTATAAGTATATTAGTATATTAGTTTATTATAGTATATTATAGTTCTAGTTATGTATATATAGTATATTCGTTATATTATAGTATATTATAGTTCGTATATATTAGGATATTATGAGTATATATTAATAGATATTATAGTATATATAGTATTTAGTTATAATTATAGCGTCTAGTATATTCGATATAGTATTCGTTATATTATGTATATTCAGTATAGTATATTATAGTTTAGTAGATATAGTAATTAGTGGTATTATAGTTTAGTTATAGTATATTAGTATATTATAGGATATTATAGTTTATAGTATATTCGTTATATGATAGCTAGTATGTTCTAGTTATAGTATATTAGTTATATTTTTCTATGGATCTGATAGTTATAGTATATATAGGAATTAGTTATATTTTATAGTATATTAGAGTTTCAGTTATAGTGTGTATATAGTTATAGAGTTATATTATAGATATTATAGTTTTAGTTAGTATATTAGTTATATTAGTATATAAGTTATAGTATTTCGTTATATTTAGGATATTATAGTGTCTAGTATAGTATATTATAGTATATTGCTTATATTAGGTATTATTAGTTCTAGTTCTAGTATAGTAATATAGTATATTAGTTATATTGTGATTAGTCATATTTATTCTAGTTATTTAGTATATATATAGTATATTAGTATATATAGTGTCTAGTTATAGTATATATGTATATTCAGGTATAGTATAGTATATTATAGTTCTAGTTATAGTTATAGTATTATATAGTATATCGTTATATTAAGTAGATTATAGTTCTAGTTATAGTATAGATAGTATATAGGTTATATTCTCGTATTTATAGTTCTAGTTTATAGTATATTAGTATATGAAGTATATGATAGTTATAGGATTATTAGTTATAGTATAGGAATAAGTTCTAGTTATAGGATATATAGTTATTTAGTATATTATAGTTATTCTAGGTCTAGTCTATATAGTATATAGTTAGATTATAGTATATTTATAGTTATGCGTATAATATAGTTATATTAGTTATATTAGGTGCTAGTGATAGTATTATATAGTATATTAGTTTATTATTATTAGGATATATAGTTATAGTAGTATATTTAGTATTATCTAGTTATATTATAGATGATAGCTCGTTAATATAGTATTATTAGTTATGTATTATGTAGTGGATATTATAGTTATAGTATATATAGTATATGCGTTTTTATATTAATCGTTCAGTATTATGTAGTTCTAGTTGAATCGTATATTAGTTATATTATAGGATTCTATCGTAATATGTTAAGTATATATAGTATTATGGAGTTAGTATTATTAGTATGCTTATGAGTATCTAGTTATAGTATATTACAGTATAGTGTAGTTATATATACAGTATATTATAGTTCTAGTTATAGTAATAGTTATATTATAGTATATTATAGTTAAGTATATTAGTTTTCTATTATAGATAGATTATAGTCTAGTTCTTATAGTAGCTATATATAGTAGGATTAGGTCGTCTAGAGGGGGTGATGGATAGTAGTGGTGGGAAGGCTCGGATCAGAGGGGCGGATGCGTAGAAAGGGCGGGGCGTGGAAGTGAGAGTGAGGGCAGCTAAGGCAAAGCCTGCGGTTGAGACTGGAGATGAGCAGTGAATCCGCCGGGGGCCGTTGGGGGCTTAATTATAGGAGATTAAGTTCTAGTCTAGTTATAGTCTATATAGTATAATTAGTATATTATAGTATTATAGTTCTAGGCTTATAGTCTATATTATAGTATATTCGTTATATTATAGTTCTCGTTATAGTATTATATAGTATAGTAGTTATATTATAGTAATTATAGTTCTAGTCGATTATAGTATATTAGTCCTATATGA
This sequence comes from Ascaphus truei, assembly GCA_036426205.1. Lineage (NCBI taxonomy): Eukaryota > Metazoa > Chordata > Amphibia > Anura > Ascaphidae > Ascaphus > Ascaphus truei. The sequence continues at coordinate 11,720 of WSYH01012162.1, read as the reverse complement.
TAGATATTATAGTTTTTCTAGTTATAGTTATATACAGCTAAACCCCGTTATAAGCGCCTCGCTATTACCACGAATCGGTTATAAACGCGGTATGAGCATGGCTCCGAATTGAAGGACTCCTTTTGCCGGCTTACCGGCATCTCAAATTTTCCATTTTGCCGCCGTACACACACGCTTCTCTCAATCTAAAGCTGTTGCTGTCCAGTGCTCTCTCTCTCTGCCCGTATCTCTCTCCTGCTGTCACGTATCTATCTGGCCCGTAGTGTTGTGCATCGGGTTTTTTTTTTTTCGAACATTCAAGTCAATGCTTTTAGTTGACTTACCAGACACAGACACAAAACAATTAACATTAATACATTTTGAACCAAAACACACCGGGACAGGGATGGAAACTCGGGACCTTTGCTACCAATGCCTTGTTTTACTCTACACCATAGGCTTGGTGTGACAAAGACGAACCTATAAATATATTTATCCTCTCCACACAGGGCAATGTCAAGGTGAACCTTAAGGCAATTTATAGCTGTCTATGACATCACACAGTTTGGGGTGGAGTGAAGAACTTCTTACCAACACTAGGCAAGGGTCCTGGGTTCAATCATGTAGGAATGTATAATTAATTTTTAATAAATTATTATTTAATTATGTTGTATATTTATAAATATATAATGCGTTATTAGTCTGAGTAAAGAAGGAATTAGTCATAATGCAATAAGGAGGTATTAATATAAGCATGTAGGAAGAAGTCGGGATGATTACTGTATGTAGGATTAATAAGTATGATTATTATTGATTAACAGTTAATTAAACTAATTAATAAGTATACTAAATACTTGTAATAATAAGGTATTAATCGGTTATTAAGGATGAATAAGGTTGATAAGAATGTGAAGTCTTGAATGAATGATTATACTAAATGGGGTATTAATAACTTATTAGGTCTTAGTAATACTTATAATAGGTCAAAATATGAATTGTTAATGATAATAATAATAAACTGATTAATCATAATAGAATTAATAATAATAGAGTATTAATAATAATATTAAAAAATAACTATTAATTAATTATTAAATACATAATTATTATTAATTATTATTAGTAATTAAACTGTAAGCATAATATCATCATAATATTAATATACATAATAATCATTAAAGAATGATTATAATAATTATTATTGAACATAATTATTGATTAATGAATAATTATTACTTAATAAAGAATATAAAGAATTTATATTTTTAATTATACAACATAATTAAATAATAATTTATTTAAAAAAGTTTAATTATCCATTCATACAGGAATTGGAAACCAGGACCCTTGCATAGGTTGGTAAGAGTTCTTCCACTAAACACACAGAACTGTGTGATGTCATAGACAGCTAGAAATTGCCTAAGATTCACATTGACAGCCCCTTGTGTTGTAGGAGAAATATATTTATAGGTTCTGTTTGTCCACCAGCCTTGGTGTGAGGTAGAAAGAAGACAGGCTGGTATCAAGAAGGGCCCGAGTTAAATCCATGCATGTGTTTTGTCAATGATAAGTATTAATTGTTTGTTTGTGTCTGTGTCTGTAGTCAAAAGCATGGAATTGAATGTGAGAAAAAAAAAAAAAAGTGACGGTGGCGAAGAGATGCGGGACCGCAAGGAGCAGGAGATAGGGCAGAGAGATGTGAGTCACGTGGACAGCAAGGGAGAGGAAGAGAGAGCTGTGTGTAAGGCGGACAAAATGGAAAGGGATTAAATGCGGTAAGGCGGAAATCTGCAAGCGGATTTCCAGTTCGTGAATGAGAGACCCCTGGTAGACGCGGTTATACCTTGTGGTTGTGCGACCCAGGACCGCGTTATAACGGGTTTGGTTTAGCTGTATATAGTATATTAGTTTATATTTATAGTTCATAGTTATCCGTATATATAGTATATTAGTTCATCTTATAGTATATTTAGTTATAGTAAAATAGTATATTAGTTATTTATAGTATATTATAGTTCAGTATAGATATTAGTTATATTATCGATAGTATAGTCGATTAGCATATTAGTCTAATTATAGGATATGAAGTTCTAGGTATAGGATATATAGTATATGCAGTTAAATGATAGTATATTATAGTATATATAGTATATTAGTTATATTATAGGATATTATAGTTCTAGTTCTAGTTATAGTATATATAGTATATTAGTTATATTATAGTATATTATAGTTCTAGTTATAGTATATATATAGTATATTAGTTATATTATAGTTCTAGTTATAGTATATATAGTATATTAGTTATATTATAGTATATTATAGTTCTAGTTATAGTTATAGTATATATAGTATATTAGTTATATTATAGTATATTACAGAATTCGGTTAGTAACGATGGGTGCTGTCTGAGCATTGGCTAACGAATTGAAGCCTCCATTTTGACGGAATTAAAGGCATCTCAAATTTTCCATTTTTGCCGCCTTACACACACTCTCTCTCCTCTTTGTACAGCGTGCTGTCCAACCGTGCTCATCATCTCTCTGGCCCGGGATCTCTATCCTGTCTGTCCACGTGATAATCTTCTGCCTGCTCATCGTCTGTCTCTGTGGGCCCCCCACAATCGGGTTTTTTTATTTTTCCAACATTCAATTCATCGTTATTGACTACCAGGACACAGACCAAAAAACATTAAAACTTTTGACAAAGTGACACAAACTGGCAGGGAGTTGAACTCGGACCCTTCTGATACCATGCCGGTGCTGTATTCTTGCTCTACACATAGGCTTGGTGTGACAAGACAGAACCTATAAATATATTTATACTCTACAACACAAGGGACTGTCAATGTTGAAATCTTAAGGCAATGTCTAGGTCTATTGACATCTACACAGTTCTCTGTGGGTTAGTGGAAGAACTTACCAACCATAATGCGAAGGGTCCGTGGTTCATCCTGTATGAATGGTATAATTAACTTTTTAAATAAATATTATTTAATATGTTGTATAATTTTAAAATTATAAATTCTTATTATCTTCTTATTAATAATAATTACTTCATTAATCAATAATATGATTCAAGTAATAATTATATTAACATTCTTTATGATTAATTATTGTATATAATTATATGATGATAGATTATGCTTACAGTATTATAATTATAATTATATTAATACTAATAATAATTTATGTACTTTATATAAGTTAATTAATAAAGTTTATTAACCATAATTAAGGATTAATTTAATTATTACTTAGCTAAATTTGAGGTAATTGAATTTTAATTATTATCGGTATTAGTAGATACTTGACAAAATTATTAATTAGTCCAAATACTTAGGATTGTTAATGAGAATCAATAAGTCATACTGGTATTCAATCATTAAATTATAATTCATAATTGGAAGTGTGTCTTATTAATTAAGACATGGATTTAAAAAACTAATAGTAATAAAGACTTATATCATAAATATGAGTAATGTTAAGTAGGAATTAGGTAAGGAACTTGTAATAGCTAATTTAATCATAATAATTATTAGGGGAATACATAATGGCTTATTAATAATGAAAGAAGGATTAATGAAAGTAAGTTATATTGCCTACCATCCTGATGTGATTAATGAATAATTATTACTAATAAAGAATAATAAAGAATTACCTATTTATAAATGTAAACATAATTAATAATAATAATTATTAATAAAGAAGTTAATGTATACCATTCATACAGGAAGTTGAACCAGGCCCTTCGCATTATGTTGGTAAGCGTTCTTACCCCTAGCACCACGAACTGTGTGATTTGTCAATAGACAGCAGAAATGCCTTAAGTTCACAATTGACAGTCCCTTGGAGTTGTTGGAGAGGATAAATATATTTAATGTTCTGTCTGTCACACCAAGCATAATGGTGTACGAGGTAGTAAGATTTTCGGAAAAAGACTAGAAGCAATCTGGATGGTAAATCAGAATGCGTCCCGAGTTCATCCTGCATGTGTTTTGTAAACAAATGTATAATGATTTTTTTGTGTCTGTGTCTGTAGTCAATAAAGCATGATTGAATGTGTGAAAAAACGTGGAGGGCAATGATGAGCAGAGAGATGAGCAGAGCAGAGAGATATGAGCCACAGTGGACCAGAAGGAAGAGGAGAGAGGCACTGTAAGGGGCAAAATGAGGAGATTAAATGACTGTAATGAGGAATCTCAGAGCATGCATGTCGGTGTGTTTGAAATTTTAACGCGACCCGCGTGAAACGCCGGTCTTTGGGTTTGTGGACCCCAAGGAACGCGCTTTTTATAAACGGGGTTTAGCGTAGTATAGTTGTCCACGGACCTTTTCCTCATCTAACATTTTCCTTCCTTCCCTAGGATTCGTTAATATGATATGTTTAGGTGTTATAGTAGATCTAGTATATTAGTTATATATTAGTATATTTAGGTATAGTTATATATAGAGATTACGTTATTATGTTATGTATATCCGATAGTCCTTAGTTATAGGGTATTAGTACTCCATTTCAGTAGTAGAGTTATAGGATATTAGTTATATTATAGGATCTTATAGTTTCTAGTTATAGTATATATAAGTATATCAGTCCTTATATTATAGTCTATATAGTATAGTATATTAGTTAATATCAGATATTAAGTTCCCTCAGTTATAGTATAGTAGCTTCTATTTATCAGTATATATAGAGTTATAGATAGTAGTATATTAGAGGGATATTATAGTCTGTAGTTATAGCTATATGATAGGTATATTAGTATAGTAATAGGCTATTATAGATATAGTTATAGTATATATAGTATATTAGTTATATTATAGTTCTAGTTATAGTATATTAGTTATATTATAGGATATTATAGTTATAGTATATTCGTTATATTATAGTATATTATAGTTCTAGTTATAGTATATTAGTTATATTATAGGATATTATAGTTATAGTATATATAGTATATTAGTTATATTATAGTATATTA